>APFE030968055.1:13691-34564 GCA_000404065.3 Pinus taeda | reverse complement strand
TATCGGGCTCATCAAAGACTTGGTTGTGAGTCTGGATCAAATCCCAATGAAGAATGTTTTGATGGATATTGTTGTAGTAGATATTCCTCCCAGGTTTGGCATGCTTCTTTCCAGGTCTTGGTTACCAAAATTGAAAGGGACACTGCAACTAGATTTCTCCTACGCAACAATTCCGGTGTTTGGCCAAATGAGGAAACTGTATTGGGAACAGAAAATGAAATACATGTTTACAAGTAAGGAAAAACCAATAAATCATCTTATTAATTATGTGCATACAGATTTAGAGTCTTTCGTTTTGTATTCTGATAGTTTCAATGATATCGATAGTCAGTTAGTAGAAGCAGATAATATTCCAGACATAACAGAAAATTTCAGAGGAGTTTTAAAGAGAGAAGGATAAGAACAGCAGAACACCGTTGAGTGATTAGCTGAAAGTAATGGACAGCAAACAGACAAAGCACAACAAACAGATTTTCAGCACTTACAAGAAGAGGAAGAAGGTTTGTGGACCATGGATTTCAATGGAGCAGTGGGAAATGATGGCGCTGGAATTGGGATTTGGGTACGCAGTCCTTTCTCCGCCCTGAACAAAGTGCCTAGTAACATGCGGGTATGCTCCTACAAGTTAGCTTTTGATTGTTCAAACAATGAAGCTGAGTATGAAGCTCTGATTGCTGGCCTAAAAATTCTAAGAAAGTTGAATGCTAAGAGGATTGCAGTATATGGCGACTCTGAATTGGTGATTAAGCAGGTCAAAGGAAAATATCAAGCAAAGCATCCTCGGATGTGGGCTTACCGTAATGCAGTCCTAGACATCCTAAAATTATTTTTAGAATATACCTTGACATGTGTGCCTTGTATACAAAATAGCGTTGTTGATGCTCTTGCTAAGGCAGCAAGTAGTTTGAAGATCCCAATGAACTCCAGTAATAAATTCGAAATCCATGTCAAGCATCGTCCGACCGTCCCGAACAATCAGAGATATTGGCAAGTTTTCCAAGATGATGAGGAGATTGATGATTTTCTGCAAAACAAAGGTAAGTACAAAGAAACCTCAATTGATGTAGAAAATGATGATGGTAAAGATAATGGTAAAGATGATGTGCAGATCAATGAAATGGACGTGTTGCAGCTAAAGAATAGCATTATTCCTAAAGGCTTCATACCTTTAGAAGAACTCTTTGATCAAGATGATGTAGCCTACAAACCAACATTGCAGCCAACAGAGAAGGGTGTGGAAGAGGTCAATGTCGGAACAGCTGCTAATCCTAAAATGGTAAAACTGTCTAAAGCATTGCCACAAAAGATCAAAGCCAAATATATCAGTTTGTTGTCTTCATTTGACGATGTGTTTGCTTGGGACTATTCTGACTTAAAGACATATGATACCAATATAATCCAGCACACTATACCCATTAAGCCCAATCAGAAACCGTTCAGACAGAAGTTGAGGAGGCTAAATCCAAAGCTGCTGCCATCAATTGAAAAGGAGATAAATAGGTTGTAAAAATCAGGAATCATTGTTCCCATCAGATTTTTGGATTGGATCTCTAATTTGGTGCCCATACGAAAGAAGACAGGTGAGATTCGCTTGTGCATTGATTTTAGAAATCTCAATAAAGTTTCGTTGAAAGATAACTATCCACTGCCCAAAATGGATCATATACTTCAGCGAGTAGTGGGAGCATCTCATATGTCACTACTTGATGGTTATTTTGGATATAACTAAGTTTCTGTCCATGAAGATGACCGAGACAAGACAGCATTCACCACTCCGTGGGGAACCTTTCATTACGCTAAAATGCCTTTCGGTTTGAAGAACGTGGGTGCCACATTTCAGCGTGCAATGGACTTGGCTTTCGCAAATGAGAAGGATGTCTTTTTGGTTGTGTACATGGATGATCTAACAGTGTTTTCCAAATCTGATGAAGAACACATGTACCATCTAAAAACTCTCTTTCAAAAGTGCAGAAAACATGGCCTGTCACTGAATCCGAAAAAGAGTTTGTTCACCATGGAGGAAGGCAAAATACTCGGGCACATTATCTCAAAGGATGGCATTCATATTGACCCAGCACATGTACAAGTGATTCAGCAAATCGATCTGCCCCGGAATAAGAAAGAGATTCAATCTTTCAATGGTAAAATGAATTTTCTACGCCACTTTGTACCTAATCTTGCTGAACACCTAAGAAAGATTACAAACATGCTTAAGAATGACAGCCAAGTGAAATGGATGGAGGAGGCTATAAAATCATTCAATTTAGTCAAATTAGCTCTTTCTTCAGCTCCAGTTCTAGTCATCCCGGACTACACTCAAGATTTTATATTGTTTTCATTCGCTTCGGAGCATACTATGGCAGCGGTGTTATTGCAAAAAAGAGATGATCATGAAAGACCCATTTCTTTCTTCAGCAGAGCTATAAGAGACGCAGCTTTAAAATACAACATCATTGAGAAGCAAGCCCTTGCACTTGTGAAAGCATTGAAATATTTTCGGGTATATATTCTGCATTCTCGTATTTTGGCTTATGTTCCTAACGCTGCTATTAAAGAGGATTTAGTGCAGACATATCTGGAAGGAAGACGGGGCAAGTGGATTACAGCTTTGTTGGAATATGATGTGCAAATAAAGCCCACGAAGCTTGTTAAAGGACAAGGATTGGCAAAGTTAATGGCCGAATCAAACTTGCACGCCTTAGACATAAATATGATCACTGCTATGTCCGATGAGAATGAGGAAGGTTCGCCAATTCAGGTATCTGAAATGTTTGCTCTTTCTCCATGGTATTCAGATATCATCTATGTGCTTAAAAATTTGTCACCACCGCCCGACATGACTAGAAACAAAGCTAGAACACTCAAATTGAAGGCTGCCAAGTTTTGCATTCTAAATTCTGCACTTTATTGGAAAGATCCCGGTGGCATTCTATTAAATTGTTTGGTGGAAAAAGAAGCAAAGAAGGTCATGGAGGATTTCCACGAAGGAGACTGTGGTGGTCACCTTTTTTGGAAATCAACAGCAAATAAAGTCCTGAGAGTAGGATACTATCGGTCGACATTGTTTGTTGATGTATATAAGGTGGTTAAGAGCTATCATAAGTGTCAGATTTTCAAAGGAAGGCAGAAATTACAGCCTTTACCACTTAAGCCCATTGAGGTGAGTGCTCCTTTTCAGCAATGGGGGTTGGATTTCATTGGTGAAATTCATCCCGCTTCTTCCGGTCAGCATAGATGGATCCTCACAGCGACAGATTATTTCACGAAATGGATTGAAGCAATTCGCACCAGACAAGCTACATATGCGGTAATTATTTCATTCCTTGAAAATAACATCTTGTCTCGCTTTGGTTGCCTAAATAAGTTAATCACTGATAACGCAACAACTTTAAAATGAAAAAGGATGGTAGAGTTTTGTCATAAATATCACATCATTTTGGGTCACTCAACTACCTATCATCCGCAAGGCAATGGATTGGCAAAGTCTTCTAATAAATCATTGATCAAGATCATCAAGAAGCTGCTGGAAATAAACAAGAAGAGTTGGCATAAGAGGTTGGTCAATGCACTTTGGGCAGATCGGGTCAGTCAGAAGAAATCCATTGGTACGTCCCCTTTTGAGCTTGTTTATGGAGTTGATACAGTGTTTCCTACCTCTATCGCCGCCCGGTAGTCAAACTTCTTCAGGAGGCCGGCAGTGAAGATGATCCTATGCAAAGAAGGTTGAATCAAATGGTCCACTTGCAGCAGACCAGAGAAGAAGTCTTTCAAAACACGTCCAAGTTACAGGAGAAGATTAAGAAAATTCATGACAGAAAAGTAAAGGTGGACAAATTTCAGCTGGATGATGTGGTGCTGAAGTGGGATGCAAGGAATGAGGAAAAAGGTAAGCACGGTAAGTTCGAGAATCTCTGGAAAGGTCCCTTCAAGAGTGCAGCATATCGGGGTCAGAATGCCTTTCTTCTAAAGGAAATGAACGGGGAAGATTGTCCAGGAGGGCCGATCAATGGTCGGCTGCTCAAATGATACCATTTCTGAGTTATTGACACTGCTTCCACTGCCACTGTAAATACCATTTTATTTTAGTTTGGTTAGAGTTTGTCAAGTTAGTCTTCAAGTCATTTCAATATCAAATTTGAGTCAATTTTTTGGTCATTTTAGTTTCATAAATGAGTCAGAGTCTTGTGTTGTTTGTCGAAATAATGACTCCATAGCCCAATGGACGAAGGCACTGTCTAGCTCTTCCAGAGATCTGTTGTTCTTGGCACCTCCAAGGAGCTACCATCCCCCATTGGAGCCAATGTTAGAGTCAGTCTTGTCAATCCTTCGTCATAGATCAAAACCCTTTCTGCATTTCATTTTTAGGAGTCTCGCTCCATTCACTCAGCTGCATTCTGCTAGGGGCATGCCATAATCTGACGGAAATGTCTTGTCAGTCATTTCCACTCATGTATGGCACCTGCTGGCTTAGGTCTTTTCATCAATGTTCACTAAAGTCCATGACAGTCAATGTTTGATCTTTTAATGGATGAGAGTCATCTTCAGTCATTAGGTCTAGGGATCAGATAAATTGGTCTTCAAACATGTCCAATAAAACCATGCAAGCCAGAGGAAGGCCCTTACAAAGTTATGCTTTAAAGATTTTCATCGTCATGTTGACAGATTACGACTGTTCTTCAAAACTCTGTTTTGAAGAAAAGTCAAACAGTGTGTCATTTGTGATAATTTTCAAAAAAGTTTCCAGTTGATCTCTTCAGGCACAGTCATGGTTTCCTTGCCAAATGCCATGTCATGCAACCCCTGCAAAAAGTGCCAAAAATTTCATCATTTTAGCTAAAAATTCAAAGGGAAAAGTGAAATATCAGAGTTGAATTAAATCAGGAAAAAGTGCCAAAATAAAACATTATCAAAGTGGGTTTTGAAGAAAAAAAAATTAAAACCATGACTCCAAATGTCTTTATATAGAATTTCCACAAGGAACAATGTCATTTTGCACACCAAGGATAGAGAGAAAGCATTTCAAAGTGATTGTGAGAGCAAGCACACATTTTGAGTGAGGTTGGAGGTGTTTTCACAGGCGCAGAGCACAAGCAGAGGGGCGCAGTGCACAGAGGGAGTGCGGCGCACAGGGCGCAACCACACAGTATTAAGATAACATGGGCATGGCGCACACAAACGGTGCGGCTCATTGGGTATGCTGCATGGCGCACACCAATAAAGGCCCGGTTTGCTCCCAAATTGCAACAAATCGCCTTTGAATCCCTTCCAATTGCCAGGTAGGGTCGACATCTCGGTTGCTCATCAAATTTTGTGAATATGATGATGGTTTATGGCCGTTTATAGTTGCAATAAAAACTCCTAAACCCCACCACTTGAAATCACCAAAACCATTGTTGTTAGGGTTGAAAATTTGTTGTGTGGATGCCAAGGCTTCTCCCCCATTTCACCTTTCCCTTCTTTCCATCATTCCCTTTCACCTTTCCCTTCTTTCCATCATTCCCTTCCACCCTATCCCATTTTTCCCATCTTTCCCTACCCTAAAACGTTACTAAACTCCTATTCCCTATCCCCTTCACTCATTTTTCAAATGTAAAACCCCAAAATCCTACCTTATAAAATCCACAAACCCTCCTACATGCCCCTAAACAAAATTTCCCCCCATAACCCCTAATCCCATCATCTTATTCCCCTTCCTAACACTCCCTTTTGCATTGTTCCCCTTGGTGGCAGAGTTCATAACAACACATAGTTTCATACATCATCAAAGGGTAGCCCAAGCACAGTCCATATACAGCAGTCATGGCATCTGAGCATTCATCGGAGTATGAAATGGAAACCCAAAGTGATTCATCCTCCGAAGAACAGGCTCCCCGGAGACATCATAAAAGTGGCAAACATGTTAGGGATGAACCAACCACCCTTATAGAATTGCAGGCCTGCCCTCTTGCTATGTCATGTTTCCAGTGTCTGCCATGTTTTGAGTTTTTTCAAAAGGTGGCTAGTGTTCGAGTTCATCATGAGTTGGCTCATCTTTTTGTGCTTCACATACATGAAGATCACACTATCTTGGCCGGTGTCACCTTCACACTGACACCTGAAACTGTCTCATTAGCAACCGGCATACCGAACGTTGGAGAACCATGGCACAAGAAACAGAAGGTTGATCAACAACATTATGAGCCATACATTAAGGCCAGTTTCTTGAGATAGCTCAAAAGAGTCTTTCCATTCCAATATTTGAAAGATGAATATGCTCCACTGATGAAGTTAATCATGAAATATTTCAACTGCGAGGGGAGGTTCTCTCGTTTATATGCCTATCACATCAGGTTTCTCATGCACTTTACCAGGGTATGGATGATGAACATCCAATATTTCATTTGCAGGAACATAGAGAGGATGAACACCTTCATGCAGCACAAAACCCCTCAGTAGTAACTTAACAGTGTTTATCACTTTGCTCTTATTAAGATTTTGGTGGTTCATCAGCTGGGATTGCAGGGCATTACTTGGGATGATTTCATCTCCCGTGACCTCTTCAACACTTCACAGGTATTATCAGAGGTTGAACATGAGATAGGTGGTCCTTCTCATCAGTATGAGCACCATGAGACCGCTACTATGTCGGTATTTATCACCTATCAGAGAGGTAGTAGACATTTGTTCGCAGCAGCAAAGCGAGTATTATGTCCACCCGGGGTGAAAGGGGCCTCGCTTCCGACATCGGCAACACAGATACAGGACAGGGGAAAGGGGCCCATGCATGATGAGGGGCCATCAAGTGAACGAGAGGCCGACTTCATCTTCATTCATGATGATGATACAGATGTGGAGAGTGCCAAACTTAGGAGGACCATCCAAGAGCAGCAAACGGAGATCCAAGCCTTGTCTCTCAATTTGGAGAGGGCTAAGTGGATTATCAGGTATTTGGAGTAGAGGAACAAACAGCTCAAAGACCAGCATGAGATCATAGAGCTACAAAACATCCGCGAGAATTGCCAATCTGCCCAACATAGGAGGATTGAGCTCACTCCATTAGAGCAAGAGATTAACAATGACCGAGAGTCTTGGCATGAGCGGATCAACATCCACCTTGAGAGGCTACTAGAGAAGGTTGACATGGAAAAAACCATATTGAGGTAGATGGTTTGTCACTACAGGGCACGGAACATGAGTTCAAAGGCTCGGATAAGGAATTTGAAGGCGAAATTGAGGAGAGTGACAAAAAGACAAAAGAGGAAAAAAGAGTAAGATCGGCTTCGAATCTTGGCTGAAGACTTTGTGGCCCAGCATAGCACTTCATAGAGAACCTCCAGCCCAAATTTCAAAAAATTTGGGGCAATTTTGGTCATTTGACAAATTTTTGTGCACAAAACAGGGTTTTTCTCCCCATGCACCATGCCACTGGAACGACGCTTATGATAGGGAGCCCCAAATCATGAAAGGTTTGAATTTTTGGATTCAGCATGAAAAATCATGATTGTTGGTGCATGGCCAAGAAATTTGGGCAAGTTTTGAGTCCCTAGGAGGTAAAAAACACTCAAAAAATGACCTCTCCGCCCCTATTTTGACACACAGGAAGCAGTCTTGGGAAATTGAAGTTTTGGAGGGGCAAATGAGCACCCAATTCAGAAATTCCACTTGGGCTGGAAAGTAGACAGATAGGGCTTTCTAACAAGCACACTTGTGCACAATTTGGACTTCAGCAGGTACCTCAAAATCGCCTCCAAATTGGTGCGGCGCATATAGTTTTGGGCACGGCGCACAGAGACCCAAAGGCCAAAATCACTTCCGCTCTGCGACATTTCGATTCGCAATTTTCTCCAAGTGGGCCCACTCATTTACACTACATTTTTCTCGACACCTAAGGCAAAGTTTAAAATGTATTTTCACTAAATGTTGGCTTCTATCCAAGTGGCAAAGGAAGGCGAGTAGTCACCCAAATAGTTTGTCATTTTTGTAATGCTGCGCGTGTCACTAATGGTTGGCTTTCCATTTCCAGTTTGTAATGATTTGAAAAACTCCCCAACTTTGCGTCATTCATTTCCCAATGGAAAATTCTATTTATTATATGTAAAACCATTTGCAAAGGGTTGGTTGTAATTTCTGGGAGACTGTGGGAGAGAAACTAAGTTACTCATTGTATATTTTGACACAGAATTCATGAAAGGTAGCAGCTCTGGTTCATGAGATTCATGTGGTGTGAGTGTAGCAAATGTATTCTCTTTTTGTTTCATATGTATTTCGTTATGTTTCACAGTTCATTCATATTCATTTCCAGTGAAATTTTCTAAGTAAGATATGGTAGAATTCATGTTTATTGCTATGCCTGTGGGAAAGTTTCACGATCTGTGTTCTTCTTCTGTTGAAAAGGATTCATGTGTTTATGCCCTTTCCACCCTCCTAAACAATCTTTCCATTTCACATTATTTCAAATTTAATTGCTAGACTTTTTGCCTGTCTTGCCTCACGAAGTAATCTGTGCCTTTGTGTTAAACTCTCTCCTCATTGTTGTTCGTTGGTCCCATACATCCCAGAAACTCAGTCATTTATCAAAAATTTCCTCTTGTTTCCATATTTATTTACCTAGCCTAAAATCAATATTCATTGTAAGTCATCTCAGACCATATTGTTTATTTATTCACTGAGTGTGACACGGAGAGAGCCCTCTCCTGTTCTGGTAGGGCTAGCTACCAGACTGAGGGTGGTTTGTGGTTACCCTGAATTTTACCTTCCTTCAACCTAAGGCAGATTTAGGTGCTAACAGGTGGCAGACTTCAAATCTACAGTGCTAAGGAGGCACAAAAAATTGGGGATGTCGGTCCAAGCATTCCTCGAATCTATGCACCATTTGATAATACGCAGGAAGATCACCATGCAAACATTATTTGGATTGAAGGTAAGTTTTTTGATTGAGTTGTTTCCATTTTGATTGACCCTAGTTCTAATTATAGTTAAGTTAATCTTGACTTGGTGGATAAGTGTGGTTTGAGAAAAGAAGTGCATGCAGAGTATTGGTTGTTGTAGTTGGTTACAGGTACTAAGAAAATAGTTCATCATTAGGTAAGGGCTTGTGCATTTGATTTGAATGGTATGTCTACATCAGTGCATCTAAATGTGCTTCCTTTGGGATCATACAATATGCTTCTAGGTATGGATTTATTCTATCTTCACGGGACTAAGGTGGATTGTTATGAGAAGGCTATCAAGCGCTTGGATGGGGATGGGGAGAAGAGAATGTTGCAAGGTAAGAATAATCCGACATCAATGAGATTGGTTACAACTATGCAAGCTAAGCTCGGTTTCAAGAAAGGGTTTGTATTTTTCATAGTGCATGTTTCGAGTGATAAAGGTAAGGTTGTTGAGGATGCATAAGTCTTGAAGAGGTATCCAGTTTTTCAACAATTTCAAGATGTATTCCTAGCTGAAATTTAAGAGCTTCCTCCTCATAGGGAAGTTTACTTTTCTATTGAGTTGGTACCAAGAGCAGCACCAGCATCAAAGGCACCTCACAAGATGAGCACTCCAAAGTTAGTGGAATTCAAGTTGTAGTTGAAGGAAATGCTCGATAAATGATACATTAGGACAAGTGTATTGCCTTGGGGTGCACCAATATGGTTTTTGAAAAAGAAGGATGGTACTCTCTGGTTCTGCATTGATTACAAATAGTTGAAAAAGGTGATGATCAAGAATATATATCGGTTACGGAGGATCGATGATTTATTTGATCATTTGAAGAGATCAGAATTGTTCTCGAAGATTGTTATGAGATCAAAATATCATCAATTACGCATCAAAGAAGAGGACATTTACAAGACTGCTTTTCATACCAAGTATGGACATTATGAGTTTATTATGGTTCCTTTTGGTCTGACTAATGCACCAACTACTTTGAAGTGTTTGATGAATAGTGTGTTGTGTCCTTATCTGGACAAGCTTGCGATAGTATTCATTGATGATCTATTGATATATTCTAAGAATGAGGAAGATCATGCAGAATACCTAGCAACAGTATTAAGACTATTGAGAGAGAATCAATTGTATGCCAAGCTTAATAAGTGTAGTTTCTTTTAGACAAAGGTACATTACTTGGGACATGATGTTTCTAAGGAAGGCATAGTAGTGGATCTGGAAATATCAAAGCTATCATGGAATGGGTAGCTCCTAGGAATGTGGATAAAGTCATATTATTCTTTGGGTTATCAGGTTATTATAGGAAGTTCATCAGTAAATTATCACATATTTCCTATCCCATTACATATTTATAGAGAGAAGGAAAGAAATTTGAATTGACAGAGGGATGTGAAGCCATTTTTTAGCAGTTGAAGTAGTTGCAAACACTCTAGTTATAAAGATTACATATCTAGCTTAAGAGTTCATGGTGTGTACAGATGCTTACAAGAGAGGACTTGCAGGAGTCCTCATGCAGGAGGGACAAATGATATGCTACAAGTCAAGGAAACTGAATGAGCACAAGTAGAACTATGTGACTTATGATCTTGAGGTGGTAGCGATCATTCATGCATTGAATATGTGGAGGCACTATCTTCTTAGCAAGAGGTTTGTTTGACGATTGATCACAGTGTGCTGAGATACTTGTTTGACCAACCTAATCTAAATTGCAAGAAAGCTAGATGGTTGGACACATTCAGTGAGTTTGAATTCAAGATTAATTAAATTAAGGGTAAGGAGAATAAGGTTGCAAATTCTCTTAGAAAAAGAGTGTACATAAATCATATAGCATCTATGAGTTCATATGAGACAAATTTATAGGAGTAGATATTGCAAGTAGGACAACAAGATGATAGGTACTGGTAGCTTAAGAACATGTTACAGTAGAAGAGTATAGGTGAACAAGATGTGGATTATCATCTCATGGAAGATGGTTCAATGTGATTTAGGGACGACATCTATGTGCTAGACAACGGTGATCTCAAGAATATTACCTTGAGGGAATTTCATGTTAAGCCATATTCGGGTCACCAGGATATAAGAAGACTCTAACAGGTGTGAATAGGTTTTATTATTGGCTGAATCTGAAGAAAGAGGTAGTTGAGTTCATCCTAAGGTGCATGGATTGTCATTAGGTAAAAGCAACGTGAAAGCACCCAAGTGGTTTATTATAGCGAATTCTGATTCTAGAGTGGAAATGGGAGGTCATTTCCATAGATTTCATTACAGGTTTGCTGAGAAAATCTAGACAACATGATTCCATCATGGTTTTGGTTGACAGGTTGATCAAGGTAATTGAATTCATTCCAATGAAGTCTACTAGTTCAGCTAGTGAGGTAGCCCAAGTCTCCATCAGGGATATAGTGAGATTTCATGGTATTCCTATGAAGATCATATCCGAGAGAGATGCCAAGTTCACTTCTAAGTTTTGGAATGAGTTGTTTGCATGTTTGGGTATAGAGTTGGATTTTAGTACAGCTTGTTAGGGTCCAATCCTAACTCCCTTATTCTTATGATAAGCCTCGGCAGAGTCATAGTTAGTTAATTGAGTCAATAAATCCCGTAAGTGGTTATCCACATTAATAATAATTGTAAGTGGTTGACCCACATTATAGAAAAGATACCACAATTAGTTAGAAACAGGCCATAGTTAATAAATAAAGTGGTTAACCCATGTTATGCAAGGGACCACTAGTAGTTAGGCTTTTGGATGTCATAAATATATAAATAGTCTTGGATGGCAAGGGAAGAAGTATCGAGTATTACTATAATTGAGCTATGCTTTGTTCGAGGTTTCCCCCTCAAAGAGGAAGGTGAACATTGTATTCTTCTTATGAATAATAAAATATATTTGCAGTTTGTCTCGTTTCATGTGATATTTCTTTATTTCGAGCTATATTGTTTCGTATTTCTAGTATTCTGATTTTCTCGTAGGTCAAGTGCATAACAAGTGGTATTATAGCAATTTCCAAGGCCACTTGTACCTCCAATTTCACATAATTTGTTTTAGGCTAGACATGTGTTTCGACGTATTTAAACCACCAGATCTATCATTGAGTGCAAAAGCCTATAGATTTTAGGAGGCATGAACACAAGAACTAAAAGAGGTGGTGAAGATTATTGGACTCCCAAGTAACCCTTATGGGTACCCCTTTGAGTAGTAGTGCATTGGATAGAACTGTGCACAGATTGCACTTCCACATACCCTTGGGTATATCGGAATCCCCTTAGGGTAACCTGAAACCTAACCTTAGATAAGTTTTTGGACATATTTCTGCTACAATACACTAAGAAAAACACTTAGGGAGATTACTCACACATACAATAGGGTAGTCGGGTAGTACGACTAAGGGTACAGTCGATCCTCCTTAGTTAGCACCTTGAAATATTGGTTTGAGTACTATTGTTAGACCCCTACATATATTACAATCTCCAACACCTGACACTCCTTTGATACCATAGTTCCCTCAACTATCTGAAGATCACCCCCTACCTTTTCTTCCAGATCAAATCTAGTTGTTGGGGTTAGACTATCATTGTCCAGATTAGATCCAGCAGTTGTGATTTTCACAATGCATATCAGACTCTTTATGCAGTGAGGGTTTTGGCCACCATAGTCCAGATCAGATTGTTGCATCACATTCTGAAGTACCAATACCTTGAGGTTTATGTTACTACAGTCCAAGCCCAATTTTCACAGGAGATGTGGCAGTATCAAGCTTTCTAGAATTCGGCCACTGCAGAATCGATCGGCTGGAAGTAAAACTCCTTTTGGAGTTAAAAAAAAAAAACGTCTGGAGCCATCTCAAGACATTTGCAAGATACCTAGCCCATAAGATTTAGTATGGCAATCTAGTCATGGTAGTACCATTCACTTGTAAGCCCCCAATTTTCAGGCAGTACCAAATTTTTCCCGTTGCGGCTTCAAGTGACCCACGTCACTAGACTACTGACCTAGCCCTCTTTCCAAGCATACTACTCTTAAAAAAGCTCAAAATTTGACCAGGTCTAGTGTATGCTCGATACCAGATCTCGAGTTCTAGTTGCGGAAAGGGCTACCGAGAAGGTCAAAAACCTTGAGAAAAAAATCAATGACTTTCAGGTGTCCATTAAGTCCCAGCTCACAAAAGTATTGGAAGCTATATAGACGCCTTGAGAACCCATGAGGGAAGAACATAGTTTTGATGCACATATAAGGAGAATCCAACCATCACATTCATTTCCATGGAGATCAGAAATCTTTGAGCCACCAGATGCCCAAGCTGGACATGTAAAAATTTGATGGCTCTAACCCCACAATATGGGTGGCACAAATGGAATAATATTTCCTCCTTAATAATATCTGGGAGGATGAAACTAAGCTACAAGTGGAATCCCTTTCGTTGGACCAAGAAAGATGGAAGTGGTGGTAGTGGCATCACAAATGTTATCCAGGGAGGCCAACTTGGAACATGTTTTCAAAAGCCATTTGTGACTGCTTTTATCGGGAATATCACTTTTTGGGTCATCTCACTAAGATCAGGTAAATATGTATAGTAAGGGACTACAATGCAGCATTTGAACAATTGGCCATTAGAACTGAAGTACTGGGAGATGTTTTTTACTTGGAATGTTTCATCAGTGGCCTAAAGGAATCCATCCACTCCCATGTTTGAATGCATCACCTAGATACTTGGTTGGACACATGTCGCAAGGCCTTCGATGTAAAACCCTCCTTAAGTGACCGATCCAATCATTCAAATTTTGTCACAAAGGCACATCGCACCTAGGCTACGAGCCCCACCCAAAAACTTAAGGTTCAAAAGGTGTCACCAACAAAAATGGCTGAAAGAAGAAAACAATTACCTTGCTACTACTGTGATGACAAGTACTCCCCATGACATAAAGCAAGGAACCAAAATTATTTCAAATTGATGTTACTAAAAACAGCTCAGTCGATGAAGCTCCATCCACTGAAGTGTCTGAGGAAGAAGCAGGTGAACCCCAAATTGACCTAAACAATGTTCTCATAGCTACACCAAATGAGATGGTTATATCACTACATGCCTTGGCTGGAATTTCTTCACCACAGACTCTCAAAATCCAAGGTTTTATTAAACATCAGCCAGTAGTGGTGCTAACTGATAGTGGTACCACACATAAATTTGTCCATCAGAGAGTAGAACAAGTTGTTCATTTTTTTGTATGGGCAGTATGTAATTTCCAAGTCATTATCACTAATGGGGGGGATCATGAAGTGTGAAGGATGTTCTAAAAATATTAAGCTTCAAATGGGGGATTTTCACCTCAAAACCCACATTGTTTCCATTGAAATGGGTGGTTGCGACATTGTCCGTGGTGCTTAATGGCTCCACACACTCAGCCCTATCACAATGGATTCCTAGGCATTATATATGGGCTTTAAGAAAATCAACCACACTCATACATTAAGGGGACTCTAGGTAGGTGCTCCTACTATCATCATCATGCATTGAATGAAGAAGATTTTAAAAAAGGGCCATCATGGGGTAGCAACCCAGTTTAATGACATCCAGGCCATTGAATCCACTCCTCCTCATATTCATCCTGATATCCAGCAAGTAGTAGATCACCACCAGCAGGGCTTTGGCAAACCTAAGGAACTCCCACCATCTAGGGGTGAACATGATCATAGCATCCCTTTTCTCCTGGGTGCTCAGCTTCCAAATGTACGCCCATATCGATATCCTTTTGCACAAAAGAATTAAATTGAAACAATTATCAAGAAACTCCTTGAAGTCAATGTTATTCGTCCCAGCACAAACCCTTATTCATCTTCATTGGTCATCGTTCTAAAGAAACATGGAGAATGGCCATGTGTCCTGACTTTAGGGCCCTTAACAAGCTCACTATCAAGGAAAAATTTCCTATTCCAGTAGTTGATAATCTGATTGATGAAATACATGGTGCTAAATATTTTACCAGACCTATGCTCGGGCTATCACCAAATATGCATGAAGTAAGTTGACATTCCCAAGATAGCCTTCCACACTCATGAAGGCCATTATTATTTACTAGTCATGCAATTTGGTCTGTGTAATGCTCCATCCACTTTTTAGAGCCTCATGAACCACCTTATGAAACCATATCTCACAAAATTCATCCTAGTCTTTTTCGATGGCATTCTCTTCTATAACATAACATGGGACAAACACCTTCAAAATGTTGACCAGATATTGAAATTGCTCCAATATCACAAATTATTTGTCAAATTATCCAAGTGCTTATTTGGTATGGAAGAAGTAGAGTATTTGGGACACATTGTGGGTCATGACAGAGTGAGGGATGATTCGAAAAAGATTTAGGAAATGCAATATTGGCCCCAACCAAAAACCTTGAAGAGTTTGTGAGCATTCTTTGGTCTCATGGGCTACTATCACAAATTTGTCCATAGTTATGGATGGATTTCCAAAACCCTCACTAATATTCTTAAGAAAAATTCATTTCTCTGGACTAACGCAGCCCAGCAGACCTTCTTGGCTCTCAAACAGGCCAAGTGCTCCACTCCAATATTGGCTTTAGCAAACTTCATCAAATCTTTTATGATTGAATGTGGTTCTTTAGGTATGGGCATTGGTGTAGTATTAATGCAAGAAGGTAGACCATTGGCTTTCACTAGTCAACAACTTAGTGGAAAATATTTGGGCCAATCTACATATGAGAAAGAAATTATGGCCATCATACATGTAGTAGACACTTGGTGACCATACTTATTAGGGTGTCATTTCCAAATATGTACTGGCCATCATAGTCTAAAATATTTTCTCGAGCAGCATCTATCATCACCACAACAAAATAAATGGCTTCCAAAAATTCTAGGATATAAATATGACATAATTACAAGAAGGGGAGTGACAATGTCATGGTTGACGCCTTATCACGTCCGTTTGAGGAAGTGGGCACCCTGTTAAAAACTTATCCCTCTTTCTACCCATACCAAATTGGATTGAAGAAGCCCTTCACAAAAGGGTTCTCCCACCCTTATCTGTCCCAACCCATTATAAAATTATGAGCATATCCTAATTCCTCAAAGGATTACTCTTAGAAGGATGAGGTTCTTCACTATAAGCATAGGGTGGTGTAGGCCTAGACCTCCACCCCCAAACCCTAGATCGTGGAAGAGTTGCACTCCTCTCCCATTGTTGGACATTCAGGCTTTCAAAAGACTTATGCAAGCGCACGTCGCTCTTTTTTTTGGACTGACATGAAGCATGAAATTATTTTTTTTGTAGTTGAATGCGAAGTATGCCAATGCAACAAAGGGAAAATGATCAAGCTATCGGGCACGTTGCAACCCTTTCCAAACTCTTCTTCCGTCTCGACAAATGTTTCCATGTATTTCATTACAGGTCTCCTAAAGTCAGGAAACAAATTTTTCATCATGGTGGTTGTTGACAAACTTTTCGAATATGTTCATTTTTGTGTTGTCCCACACCCATTTACCCCAACATTGGTGGCTCATGTTTTCATGGACCGAATATTCAAACTCCATGGCATGATGACTTCCATTATGTCTGATCGAGACCCCTCTTTCACCAGCAAGTTTTGGCAAAAACGTTTCAAGCTACATGGAACACACCTCCAAATGAATATGGCCTATCATCCCCAAACTGATGGTCAAATAGAAGTTGTCAACGAATGTTTGGATACCTATTTGCGGTGCTTCACCTCAGATAAGAAGCATCAACAAGTACAATGGTTTCCTTTAGCTAAATGGTGGCATAGTACTAACTATCATGAAGCCACGAAGGTGATGCCCTATGAGGGAGTGTATGGCCATCTCCCACATTCACCATATTCTTATATCCATGGATCTTCTAAAGTACAGGAAGTTGATCAGCTCCTTCAAAACCATGCCGCCATGATCGCTCATCTCAAAGATAATCTACATCAAGCTCATAATTGAAGGAAGCAATAGGCTAATCAACATTGTTCAGAGAGGTCATTTCAAGTAGATAACCAAGTTTTCCTATGACTCCAACATTATTAAGACCTCTCTCAAAGAAAAGTTTTACCAGAAACTAGCCCTAAATTTCTATGGGCCTTATTAGGTACTTCAGCATATAGGAGTAGTCACTTACAAACTAGCCCTGCCGACTACTTAAAAAATCCACCCAGTCTTCCATGTATACTGCCTCAAGAAAGTTGTGGGGAACAATATTAGGATTCAAACCAATCAGCCCAAATTGATGAGGAAAGTTCACTATGGCTCTGACCTAAATCGGTGCTCGATACTCATGAAATACATCTCCACAGCTGCATGATCAAGGAAGTCCTCATCAAGTGGAAAGACACCTCTCCATAATATGTGACGTGGGATCCAACCAATATTCTTCATCAATTTCCACGGCTTTAGCCTTGAGGACAAGGCTTCTTTTGATGGGTGGGAGCTTGTTAGGGTCCAACTCTAACTCCCTTATCTTGTAATATTCCTCTTCAGAGTCATAGTTAGTTAACTGAGTCAATAAATCCCATAAGCAGTTATCTACATTAAGAATAACTGTAAGTGGTTGACCCACATTATAGAAAAGAGCCACAATTAGTTATAAATGGGTCATTATTAATAAATAAAGTGGTTAACCCATGTTATGCAAGAGACCACTAGTAGTTAAGGTTTTGTATGTCATAAATCTATAAATAGTATTAAATAACAAGGGAAGAAGTATTGAGTCTTAATGTAATTAAGCTCTGTTATGTTGGATGTTTCCCCCTCAAAAAGGCAAGTGAGCATTGTACTATGCTTTTGAATAATAAATTATCTTCGCAACTTGTCTCATTTCATGTGATATTTCTATGTTTCGGGCCATATTGTTTCGTATTTCTGCTATTTTGGTTTTCTCACAGGTCAAGTGCATAACACAACTTATCATCCGCGGGCATATAGATAGATAGAGAGGGTTAACAGGATTTTGGAGGATATGTTAAGGAAGTATGTTATGCATCGACAGAGGAAGTGGGAAGAGGGAAGTACTCAAACTACTATCTGTGAACCTGAACTACGAAACTAAGGCAAGTCATGAGGCGAGTTGTACGTATTTCATTTGTAGAGTTTACGTACAATAATGGGTATTAGGAGTCCTTGAGGATGAGTCCATCTGAGGCACTTTATTGTTGAAGTTCCAATACTCCCATCAACTTGAGTGATCCAATGAACAAGGTGTTGATTGGAAAAAACATGTTGGCAAATATGGAACAATAAATGTAGGTTATCAAGAGGAATCTAAAGGTAACAAATGAAAGGCATAAGAGTTATGCAGATTAGCATGGCGTATTTAAGGAGTTTCAAGTTGGGGAGCATGTGTACTTGTGCATCAAACCCAAGAAGAGTTCCTTGAGGATTGGATCATGTGCAAAGTTGGCACCACGATATTGCGGGCATTTTGAGTTCCTTGAGAGGATTGGACCAGTGGCCTACAAACTTGCACTATTGCTAGCAATGAAACTCCATGATATTTTCCATATTTCATTACTTAAGATATATGTGAAGGATGTTGATAATGTGATTAACTAGTCTGTATTGCCGGTGGAGCTAGAAGGAGAATTCCAGTCGAAACCTTAGTGCATATTGTAGCAGAAACAAATCATGGTCAAGAACCGAGCAATCAAGCAAGTTAAAGTGTAGTTGGAGAACTTGGGGGTGCTATGAAGCTACATGGGAGATGGTTGATCAGATGTGGGCTATGTATCCTTCATTGTTTGCTAGTTGAGACAAAGGAGTTTTGATGTATATATATGTGTGTGTGTGTGTGTGTGTGTGTGTGTGTGTGTGTCGCTTTAATTACCACAATGAGTTGTGATATAAAGCTCCATAGGAAGTATTTTTTTCTTTCATCGGTTTTCTAGTCACAGGTGTCATAGAACATCGAGGATGGTGTAGCCCTAAGGGGGAGGGGTTTGTAAAAACCTCAGGTTAAAAGTTCATGTAATAAAGTTAATAAAGGAAAAATAAGACTCGGGTCATGAGACACATATTTCGAGTTGATTGTTGGGAAAAACATACTAGTCAGTGTCACTTTCGATTTATTATGGCTAAGGAAATTGACAAAGGCACTGGAAAAGAAAAATAGGAATTAATTGGCATTTATTTATGAAAATAAAGGAAAATGGGAGAAAATGGATATGAGACATCATAGGTTTGCATGAGAGGAAAATTGAAGGGAAAATGGAGGAAAATGAAGGAAATAGAGGCCTCAATGATAAAAGGGCTTATCAGTATCAGTTCACAGCTTTTACTAGTTTATATTTTTGTCAGTTTAGTTTTGGAGTTCTCTCTGTTCTCTCATACTAGTTCACACTTAGAGAATTTTTGGAGCACTCTTATATTATAGAAAGGAAATAATTGTAACGACAAGGAAAGGAAACCATAAGAAAGGGAGGTTGGATCAAGCTGCTTCAGTAGGAGGATTTTGCAGGTAAAAGGTTGCATTTGTGATATCCTAGTTGAGGTGTGAATGCACGGTACATCCATTTGTTCATTTGGTTCATTTGTTGTCACTGGCATAGGATTTTCATGGTTTGACAGTGATTTCAGCCTTGCCTTTCCATTTCCGGATAGCCATGGTGTGATGGGATTATTTTATGGTTGAGATTTGGATTGTTGGAAGCTTTTGGAACCAAATGAGGTAGTCTCAGGAAAATTCCCAAGGGTTGGGGGTGGAGGTGGTTTAATCTCCTAGAATCCCTCAACAGGCAGGGGGAGATAAGAAATTTCCTCAAGGTAATGGTGAAGAAACTCTGATGCATCCAAGGTTGTTTTGGGCTTTGTGATCTCTTGACTAGTTTTGGTGAGATTGTGGTATCCTAAGGGTGGAGGTGGTTTAATATCCAGGAAGCGTTGGTTGTTTGTCTTAATATCCCACATTCATCCTTGGTATATGGAACAAGGGTGATTGACTGAAAGTAATATTTAATTCAGCCTAATCTATGGTCGGGTGGTATGTGGAAGTCCCTGACTTGGTTGGATTTTTCATAAGTTAATAAGAGTTATTTTCCTATGTAATATGTTGTACCTTAAGAAACCAATTTCCTGGCTGTGGAGAAATTGTGCTTAAGGCATTAATGATTATTTTTTGTTGTCACTTATTTGTCACTTTATTTTTTATTGTGTTCTCAAATGAAGGACCTAGAAAACTTGGTCTTTAACCCTTAATACATGTATGACAAGAACATCTCAAAATGCCATTTGTTGCTAGATATAAATGATGAATGAAGAAAGATTGAAGGAGAAGTTAAAGATAATATGCTGCTTAACACAGAACCTACTATCCGTCACTTAGAAGAATTATGAAAATGAGAATTGAATCATAGACAATATGCTACTTAACATAGAAACTACTATCTGCAACCCTTGGAGAAGTTAAAGATAATATGTTGCCTTACACATAAACTATTATCTATAACTTAGAAAGGAAGATTAAAACTTCAAGTATAGGAGCGCTCTTTTAAGGAATTTTAACTTTATCTACATAAGCAGATAAAGACCTGCAGCTTCATTACTATACTTGAAAGAAGAAAACACAAGATGACACATGACAGAGAAGGTTACAAAATTATACCCAACAATTCATGGAAACTTTCGATTCTTTCATTAATCAACAGTTATATCAGGAATACAGTGGCCTGGTCTCCGAGTTCTCCAAAATTCCAACCACCAACCCCTTCTCTGTAAATTTTCCTCTTCTTATACATTGTGGAATAGTTGTTGATTTCTGAAACTTCCCAAATTATTTAACTGCTTCTCTAACTATATGAAGTATGTCAGGCCAGGGTAACTCCAGAATGAATGAGCGAGAGAAAACTGATTGATTTTATTCATTAGCTAACATACATTTATATACATAGATATGGCGGATCAGTTCATCTTCTGGATGATTGTCCAGTTCACCCATCCGTTTCGGATTAGG
>APFE030968048.1:0-15585 GCA_000404065.3 Pinus taeda | reverse complement strand
AGTTCAGTCTATAGGCTCGGCCCTCTGCATGGCTATTTTGTTTGTTGTGTATCCAAACTCCAGCTCCTGCCCCTAATTTTTTGACTGATCCATCAAATTCTAGGAACCATAAGATCTCTTGTTCTAGGGGAGACTGGATAATTTCTCTGTGGTCTGGACTTGTGAATTGAAGTTTTGGTTCTTCATCTAGTTTGATCTTTAGAACAGTCTTCTCACTTGATGGGGTTAGCTTTGTTCTTAGAGCAGCAGTTTGTTCATTAAAGTCCTAATCTTGTTTGAGTGTCTTGCTTTCATCATCATATGATTTGTCCTCTTGAACATTTCCATCTTTTGACTCAACCAATGTTTCTATGTCAGGGGTTCCTTCATTGATATGCTGATCTATTTTGATTGTCTGGATTTCTTCATTATTTGTGTGACCTGTATTGTTGTTAAAGAGAATATATGAATCTATATCTGAATGGACAGCGTATATGGGGAAGTTTTGAGGCTTTTCTTCAGTGCCGACCATGTATTTCATAAGTGACTCTCTATATAGTCTCTTGAGTTGACCAAAGACTGTGATTGTGGCATATGACATGTTTAATTGTAGGGACCCTTGAAGTTTAGCCCCCCATGATCTTGACAATAACATTCCATATTTGGGTGGAATATCAGCAACAACAAACATCCATTAAGATGTTTTAAATTGGTAATTGGACCAGGGATACACACAAGTCCTTGTATCAAACCTAAACCTTAACTGGCTGGATCAAATGAAAATAGGTCCTTATGCTGGTCTGGTAAATCTAGATTCAGCCCTTTCCATGAACTGATTTTGGCATCAGGTTAGGAGAAGGCACCTGAGTCAAACAAATTGAATTGTAGTATCTTATCATGGATATGCAAGCTAACATAAAAAGGTAATATCCCTGTGCCTGCTATTTTTCCATCAACCTCTAGACCAAACAGCAATTCTGGGGTGTCATCCAACACATTGACATTGTCTTTGTCTCGAGTGAGTTGGAGGGACTTCTTAATCTGTTGTTTGTAGATGTCATGCTTGGCTAGTTCTGCAAGAGGAATGGCTATTTTCAGTTTGCCAACTTCAGCTTCTAAGTCAAAGGGTTTTTCAGATTGGACCTTAGTGTTGTGGATAACCACCTTTTCCTTGTTTAGTAAGGTTTCTTCTTGATCCTCGACTTGATCTTGGGGCTTCTCTTTTTCTTTCATCTCTTGAGGAATTTTACCTGGATTAGGTTGTAAAGAAGATGCAGCCAGTGTCCATTGTGTTGAGGGAAGTTGTTCAATAACTTCTTCAATGGTTATCTCCTTTGTAAGCGAATCAGTTGTATTAATTGGTTCTGTGACTATGGCACTCTTGGGCTGCAGTCTGCCCTTTGTTTTTTCAGGCTGTGTTGTGTTTATAGTTCTACTTCTTAGTTTGTATTGTTTATGAACTTCATAAACAACTGTGTCATAGCCTTGTTTGAAGTCAAATGACTCACCTGATTTGGTTTGGAATTGTTTAATGTCATCATCTTCGTGATCTTATTGACTTAGGAAAACTTGGTGCTCATCATCAAGGCCCATTAGGTGAATGTGGGTGTCATCCACTTGCTCATCTGAAGTGGATGTTTCAGCATAGTTTTCCTGGAAAGGAGGCCTGATCTCTGGATCAGCATTAGCCTTGCCCACATTTGGGTTTTGATTTCTCCTAAAGTTTGGATTTCTGCTAGGGTTGTTTTGTGGTGCTTCCCATGATGCTTTTCTCTCCATAGATTCTACTCTTTCACCCAACCTCTTCATACCAGAGATTATTGCATCCAATTTCTGGTCAAAGGCTGAGGGTTCCTCTTTGAAGGCAACTCTTTTTTCCAATCTTGCCCTGTTCCTCTTAGCAATTAGGTTAGCCTCGAATGTGACAGCAACCTTTTTTGCTTCTTCAATGGTTTGAGGGGCTCTTTCTTTTAATTGATAAGCCATGTCAGGGTCAAATCCATCAGGGAATTTGTATAAGGCCAAATCAGGAGGACGTCTTAAGTTTTGGGGTATTGCATTGTATACATTGTTGAACCTAGCACAATACTCCAGAACTGTCTCTTGAGGACCTCTCTTAATCATGTCATATTCACCAAGTATGTGCAAGGGGTCCTTCTTTTTCTCCCATCTGTTGGTAAAGGCTTGGTAAAGCTCATCTGGGGTTGTGATCATATTTACAGGAAGTGACCTGAACCAAGTTCGGACATCACCTGTTAGGCTTTGGACAAAAATTCTCATCCTCACACTTTCATCATTTATCTCATAGTTCTCAAAATGATGCTGCATCCTCTTGGCATGCTGAATAGCAGAGTAAGGGCCAGTGGAGTCAAAATATGAGATTTTGGCTTGGTAATCCTGAGGTAAAGCTGCAGGATTAGCAGGTAATTGCAGAGGTGCATATCTCATAGCCACATTCGCAAGGTTTGGGGGATTAACAAGGACAACTGGGACAAAAGGAATAATAGGTACCACAGGGGTAACAAGCGTAGTAGAACCTAGAGTGTTGGTCAAGGGAGTATGTGTGGGGGATGAGGATGTGGGAGGGGGGCTTTGAGATGTGGATGGAGAACTAGGGGAATTGGTGGTGGAGCGAAAAAAAACCTTGATTGGAGTGGAGATGGGGTTGGGGTGAACTGTCTCTGGACTTAAGTTAGCAAGCTTATCTCGCCCTTGCTGCTTCTTAACAAATTTACGGATTGTGTTAGGATTTTCAAAGACAGTAGGTGGATTTGGGTAAGGATTTTCCCTAGTGTACCGAAGATTCTTCTTGGGAGCCAGTTTCTGAGCTAGTCTTTTTTAGTTTTTTACGAAAATTTGTATCTTGCAAGGACTGGACAAGATTTTGAAATGGCTATACTTATCTCATAGCTAGTATGACAGTTGGCTGATTCAGCTCTTCCCTAAAACTGTTAGTGTTTGGACTGAAACAGCTTTGAAGGTTTCTTGACTAATATTCAGATTTCAAGCTGCAGATTTGGGAGATATATAGTAATTAGAAAATCCTAGAGAGTCCCCAGTGGAGTCGCCATTTATGTTAACACCCAGGTTGTTCCCTATGACTCCCAAGGGAATACGACCGGGGTAACCACTAACCAATCTTGGATTACAGCTTCTAGCCCAGCTGTAATCAGAGATGGCTCTCTCTTTAAGGTTTATCTCTATTCTGTGGAGATATTAGGCTAGTTATGAAGTAAAGGTTTTGGTTTATGTTTGGTTGGAAGGATGTCTTGCTGTATTTAAAGTGAAGATCTGCAAATAAAGTTAGTCCATTGCGCAATGGAGTCTGTGGCTATTGGTTTCTTGAAATCTTGAGTTTGAGCAGCTAGAGTTACAGGGCCATTTAGATACTTCATGAAACAAACTTGAAATTATGATGGTGTAATGTAAACAACCAGTGAAAAGCAATTAAGAATTTTCCAGTAAGCTGGGTTGTGATAAAGAGATATATTCCTCAGGAGCAAACTTGAATTCCTCAAACAATAATCACTGTGAAAGATATAGTGTGAAAGGGTAGTAGTTAAGAATTACACCTTTATTACTATAAATGAAGAAAAACATTCAGAATAGCTTAGATTGAGTTCAGGGTAATCTGTGATTAAATCCTGGAACTATTCTTTTTCCTTGCTATTAACTGTAAGACATAGGAAACATGAAAGAGATATGAAAGATAACAAAACACATAACAAAGAGTTATAAGAAAAACTTATTGTGCCATGAAATACGCAGGAATCCTGTAACCTTCAGCTAAACACCACAAAGCATAAAGCAACACAGAGCTTTGGAAATTCCATCATCTTTTGTATTACTTCTCTGAGAGTTTACAGTAAAAGAACAATAGAATAGATATGAGCAATATCCGACATCCAACGTCCAACCCCTGCTATCTCATGCGAGGCGGAATAAATAGAAGTGTTTCATACAAAATATCTCAGGCATTGAGTCATCTGAGAAATAAAATATCTTCATTAACTCGTACATAAATAGTAGATAAGAATTTATTACAGCCTTTAATACACATAAATGCTCTTTACTCCTGTCAGAAGATTTCGACCTTTGGAGCTCACTGAGTCGGTTGAATGCTTTGTTATAATTCCTGAGTGACGTGTTTGTGCAGCTCTGTCCTCCTGTAGCTTTTTGGCCCTGTCACCTGCGACTGCTAGTGCTGTTGTGGTGGCTGAATAGTTGTGCTGAGTTGGCTCAGCCTCTTTCTGCATACCTGCTGATATATCTTTATTTTCCTGTGTATGAAAATTTAAATATTTCAAAAAGGAAAAAACATAATTACTGGCTTTGGTTTAGCAGTAATTGTATTAAACTATTCCATACTTCCTGTGTAGGCAATTGATGCCTCAAAATTGACCCCATGGTATCATCTGCCTCTGTATACTTATAGAAATTGGGAGGCTCATCAAACAAGTGAGTAATTTCATTCATAATGAAGAATAAGCTCTCCACCCTGTTGAAAAGGGTCTGTCCTGATGCTGGCCCTGTTTCTGCTGATAGGCTGGCTGTTTCTGCAATCTGATTAGCAGCAAAAGTGTTGACCCTCTTGGCATATTTTTCATGTGAAAGTAGCCTTCCTGAGGGCTCCATCAAGCTAGGAAGGCCTCTGTTTTGTAATGCCATGAACTTGTCCTAGAATTTATTGATATCTGCCTGAATATCCTGGCTTCTTCTGTCTAAGGTCTGTACCAGGTTTCTTAGTGTCAGGACCCTTTTGACCATTGAAATGGTCTCAGTCCTGTTGGCAATTCCCATTTTGATCAGCTGGGAGCTTGTCCTGTAGTTAAGCACATTTATCATTCTAGTGGCAACATCAGGCATGCTACCTAGAGATGCCCTTGCCCTTTGGATTTCCCTGTGTGCTTTTCCAATGATTCCCATTTGTTCATGGATGGCCTCAATGTATTCCCACTGGTCTGTGATGGACTGGCCAATATTGGCCCATAGGATTCTCTTGAGCTCAGCTGTTACCTTGTCCAGTGTGAGCTCCTTTTCTAGCTCATTATTCTCTTTTTGAGAGCCTTTACCTCTCTTCTCTCTCAGCCACATTTTGCTTGGATTTCATATTTCTCATGATCTTAGCCAGAGTTTCTTTGGCCTGATTCAACTCTGACATTTGGCCTCCGAAGGCTTGAATCTCATTTCTCAGCTTCTGCATGTCAAGGCTTTCAGCCTGCTCTGTTGTTGGTGCTGAGGGTGGAGGGTGCAGCTTGTTGTGTCTGCTGACTGGGAGGGGCGGTGGTTTGAGGAGCTTCCTCCAGATTAATTGTTTCTGGAGGAGGTTGTGAAGTTTGTCCTGCCTCCTTTTGCTGCAATGCTGCCTGAAGGGCAGCCTCTGATTCCTCTAGTTTCTCTTGTGTTTGGATGAGCTCTTTGTATAATGTTACCAGCATAGCTGTTGCATCCTTGTCTTGTCTAAGCTGGGCAATTTTTTCTGTTTGAGGATGAAGAGTTGCTGGGATTTTTATCATTTTCCTTAGTGCTACCATATCAGCATCCCTTAGCTTCAGGATCTCCTGCACTGCTTTGATATCCTTAGGCTCATGCCCAAGCTCTATTATGATGTCCTCTAAATCTTTGATCCTGTTGTCATTTGCTTGAGAGGATGCCCTTTCCAACTCAAGTTGTGCAGTGGTATTATTTAGGCTATTTTGTAGCCTGTAGTTCACCAAAGTCTTGTCTGCCAAGGAGGCATACACCATCTCACCCGTTTGTTTGTGTAATTCGATCTGATCCATTGGGTGGATGTCCTTGGCCAGGACCTCAAGGGTGGTCCTGATATAATTGGCAGCTGACTGTGGTTGCTGCACGGCTGGTGTGAAATGGATCATTATCATTTTGCCCTCATGTGCATCATAGGCAGACATGAGTCTTTGCTGGTTAGTGGGAGCCATTTTCAATAAATGATTATACAATTGCAGCCTTATGGGTTCATTTCTCTTTTGATATCCTTGAACTGCTGCTTGATTCTCTTTTCACCTTCCCTCTGTTGGCTTGAGGAGATAACTTCTCCTCCTGCTCCCCTCTCTTGTTCCTGCTGGAAGGAACTCTCTGAGGCCTCTATGCTGGGTAGGCCCATACCCGAAGTTTCCCCTATTGGCATTTCTTCTTCCAAAAAAGGGTTCAACCTTTGCCTCTTCTCCCCTTGAGTTGTTGAGGTAGTAAGGGGAGTCTCTCTGTCACTTTTCCTGCTTATGTCCTCTCTTTGTGGGGTTTGGAGGACTGAACTATCAATTCTTGATTCTTGCCTGGGGGCGCCATGTGTGTTGGCTACTGCTCTGTGACCATTGGGGCCTCTGATGTTTGTTCTTTTTGCCCTGGCTGCTCTTTTTCTGGCTGATGTCCCTGTTGTTGTTGTTGAACCTGTGCTTGCTATACCTGTTCTTGCTCCATCTCTTTTTCCTTGCCTTTGCTGGGAGCTTGATTTGTAGTTTTGGCTGCCTCTTGATGTGCTGTGGAGGATGAGGCAGCTGCTCCTATTTGAGGCTTTGGCAGAGAGAATACCTGTGCAGGAAGTTCCAAGTCAGCCATTTTAAGAAGATTTCTTCTTGCTCTCTCATTCAGTTCTTCTTGCGTAATAGGTTCCTCTAGTGTGCCTCTTTTCCATTTTGATTGATTTGCATATTGTTCAATGTGAGGAAACCTTACATGGTCATAACTAGAGAGCCTATATTTGACCCTTCTTAATGATATGGAGTGATTGGGGTCATAAGGTTTCCAGAGGAAACTGGTCTTTAGGCCAAGGCATTCTAGCTTTCTTTCAGCTTCTTTCTAGCCTTCGTCCCTTTTGTTCAAAACGAGGTGGCCCAATTGGTTTTTCACTTTCAGTTGTGCCTTCTTGTCTTTTCCTGAGAAGTGTATCATATCAGCATTCCAAAATTGCCTGAAGTATTCAAGGGCAAATAGTCTCATGGGCACATACTTGGGCAGTCTGTATGGGGGTAACTCACAACCATATATTCTGATAACGGTGTAGTTTTGGTAAAAATACCAATCCCCAATGCTGTACACTTTGGACAACTGAATGATTCTCTGCATCTCGTCTGTCAGTCTTGGAGGTGGCGAGCTCAGGAACAAAGACATGGCTGGGTGGATGAAGAGGTCTATAAACTCATAGTAAGTGTATGGAGAGTAGGCTCTGCAATGAAAAACTAAGCTCCAGTACACTACCGACCTTGGATTACCTTGTGCATCCGTTCTTTTGACAATGAAGGAGAATTTCTCATGCTGATAGTATAGAATTAAGTGGTAGATGTAGGAGGTGTATTTGAACACCTTCTCTCTTGACAGGTTCATAAACTGCTCATGCATCTTATCTGATATGTAGGTGGCATAGTCATAACAGATTGGGGTTTTGCCAGGGGAAAACATAAGCATCATCACCAATACAGTTTCATCAATATACTCAACTGATTTGTAACCCAAGATGGAACTGATCATATCTGCAAGGTCTATGCCCAATTGTTTGAGGTAGCCAACAAAAATAGGAGGGTGAAGCACAGTATCAGAGCTGATAAACAGTTGGTTCAACTTTGTGATCTAAGCATCTGTCAACAATCTAGCTCGTTGGTTTATCAGATCCAACAAAGACAGGGGACCAATTTCTTCTCAGTCTTGAATTGCAGCATCTCTCTAATGGCCTCAGTGGTGATGTAGAATACAACTGAGCCTGAAGGGTCAAGCACAGCTCTTTGAGTGGGATCATAGCATTTAGCACACAGGTGAATCAGGTCAATGAATTGGTTGACCTGAGGGAGCCTGAAGATTGGGAGGAAGGAATCCCAAATGCCCAATATATTTCTCCTATCTTCATGTTTGGCCTTTAGCTCATTTAGCAAGTGGAGGTGGAACTTGCTGCGTGTTATGGAAACCTCAGAGATTTGGTAATCTAGGTCTGCCAAATCCTGCCACTCCAATTCTCTCTGAGGGGCATTCAAAGGGGCAACATTGAGGGCCACAGGTGCAACTGGAGTCTCCATGGTTACTTAAAACTTGGTTTTGTATGTAGACTGATGTTACTAGACTGGGCAACAGAAAGAGAGTACTGCCTGGGTGAAGAAGTGAATTGTGAAATGGAGGATGACAGGGTAAACTTGCAGCAATTGAAATACTGCACACAGTTACTTGAGAAGATGAATACTTGTCTTTGGCAGACCCTTCTTAATAATTAGGTGTAGGTACCAGGTTTTCTGTTCACGACTGCGCGAACAGAATGCATGCTTTTAATCAGAATTTTGTTTAAACAGGCTCGGCTACTGAATTTCGAACGTTCAATTTCCAAATGGGAACTTGGTGCAGGGTGTTCACCGGTGAATTATGCGTTTTTAGTGTCTTGAGTTAATTTTCACCTATTGTAGACAAAAACAGGCGCAGAGAAGATTTGCAGGGATAAATACCTGGTGAACTCGACGGCCCGGGTCACGAATGCAGGTGGGTAGGTGCGCCGAAGGTCTCCAGGTTGATTTGAGCAGGTTGGTGCAATTTTGGACGTAAAATGCATGCAGAGGGCGCAACAACAGTTTTTGCAACAAGTGCAAAAAACGCGAAAAATTGACAAAATATGGATTTTTTGGGACATTCGCGCCTTTTTCGGATGACGTCAGCATGACGTCATCAGGTGGGTCAGGGTCGGATGACGTCAGCATGACATCATCAGGTGACGTGGCGGCCTATGAGTGGTCCACGGGGGTGGTGAGGTGGCAGACAGGTGGAGCAATGATGGACGGGGGTTGCGGACGCAGCGATGATGTAGGCAGTGACGCGGCGCTGATGCTGGCAGGCGGATTGGAGGAAAACCGGAAACCACAGCGGTATCATATCGCACCGCTTTTGATACGGAAAGAAATCTATCAGAGGGGGCTCCTATACGATTTGGGGGCGACGCGTGGCCAAGGCCTGATGTCAGCCTCTGACAGATATCGGACGATATCTTTCGGACGTCGGGGCCGGTCCGATATCCCCGTCAATCGTCGGATGAAAAGTGCTTGATCGGACGGTCGACGGGCCAATGACCTGCACGGATGATACGGCGTCGGGCGGGTGTTAAAATATTACTTTCCTTGGGTTTTGTGCCCAGCGGGATCCTTAGAGTTTTTTCGGGAATTGCATGGTTTTCTTATGTATTTTTACAAAGGCGCGTTAATCACAAAACTTAGGAAAAAATGGGTTTTTGATGAAATTTCTTTTGCAAAGTCGCGCGCACCTCAAACCTTGGATAAATGCACAAACAATAGTTTTTCAATGTATTTTGTATCAAACGTGCATAAATCTCGAACTTAGGATAAAGCGGAAAAAGTGGGTTTTCAAGGTATTTTGCCTTTTGAGCGGGTTAAAAGGGTGCAAAGGGTTTTTCCAAGGTTTTGTAGGCAAAATGAAGGTTTGACTAGGTAGATGAGTTTCTGAGGGAGGAAAATAGGTTAGGCTTGGGTTCTCAAACTGACCAGATGTCAACTTGATTCCCTAGTAGTGAACATATGGCTATAATACCAAAGGGGGATATTTATAGAATATTTGGGGTTTATACACCATGGTGTTATAATAGTAGGGAAAAGGTGACATAGGGAGTTAGATAATAGAATTTAAAGGTTAATATGGATGGAGAAGGTGCATGAGCAGTGATATTACTAAGTTTACTTGAAAACAACTTAGTTTAGGGAGTAGATCAAAATGAAAATAATTTTGCACAAGAAATGTGCCTCTTGAAGGCAATAAGGACCAACATTAAACCTTGAATTCTTGCATAACCACAACTGGTGAAGGGATGTTAGCAATGAGTGATAAATCAGGAAAAAAGGGAAGTTAGACATGCTCCATTGTGTTGCTTTCCTTGTATTGACCACCATGATTCAGTTTGAAAAGAACACCACTTCTGCAACCCCACCTACCTACCCATCTACTTGCCTAGCATTTTTTGTTTCTTCTTGGAGGGTGCACTTGGACTTGCAGACCCTTATGTGCCTTTTATTTTCCATTGGCTTTTTTCTTTTGATTGCCTATCTAATACTACCCTTATCGCTTCCAAGGCCCCAGATTAAGCAGTTGGGAACCTTAGCTTCTCTGCCTAACTACTGATCTGCCAAGATTAAACAGTTTGGACAGACTTTCTTTCTCTATTCTACAATAGAAAATTGAAAACATGGCATGATCCAGATTAGACTGTTGGACCATCCATCAAAATTTAATAAACATGAAGGCATGTACACACCTTACCTTTCCTTGGAAATATGGGATCTTTGTATCAGCAAAGAAGAGCATATTTGGCATTTGAATTTGCCCATCATGAAATATGAAACCTATTGGTATAGGTATCCAACAGTTCCGAACAACCTTCCCGAATATCCATGTTCTCAGCCTTCATCAAAACCCAGTTAGAACTCCATCGACCCATCTGTTCCAACACTTTTTACCATAAGGCTTCACTAGCATGATGGCTAGATTCACTTTTCATAGGTTCATCCACCATCTTTGCCTTTTAGCCTTCTCCAAGTTCCCTGCAAGACATGAACTAATCCTTGTTCCACTTGTATGTGAAACAACTTCCTTCACCTGCAAGTACCTACTTCATTGTCAATTTCCAAGTGTATGCACACTTGCTTCACCCAGCTTCCTACAAGACTCCTCCAAGTCTTCAAACTAGCTCTGATACCACCTCTCACGCCCCCAGGCCTATGGTATTCTTCCAATGGTACTTGGCGAGGTGTGGCATCACCAAACACTTTCTTTTCACCAATACTTATGTTCATGGACTACACCAAACCACTTGTCCTACTTCGTTTGTGTTTCTCAACCAAGTAATTATTATGTTTCCTTTATACCAATTAACACCAATACACATTCATTATCATGAGCAATTATACAAGAGAACACAATTTCATGGTATAAAGGGAGGGGCAACTTTTTGAACAATGAGTCTGCCCAAATATAATATATCATTTGATTTTACAATGTTACAAAGCTTTACAAGTATACTTGGGAAACACCAAGTTTCATACTTAGCCAATTTTACATCAAGGAAACACCTCCATGTGACAACCAAAGTTCCTTGTCCGAGCTGGGCGGGTGCACCCTCACATGAGCTGCCAACCGAATCTTCAACCGAACTTTGTTTCGATGGGCGGGCGACCTCACCCAAGTCAACCTTCACAACTTCACAGAGCGGGTGGGCGACTTATCCAAGTCGCCCGAAGACACCTCTGTTTACTTATGCAGGGCAGTTGGGCGACCCACCTCAGTCTCCACCTACGCCTTTTACCCGAACACCGGGCACCTTCACCTACACCCTCGCCTTTCCTTCCAAGTCTGCATGCTATCGTGTGGAACTGCCCAAGGATGGGCATATTAGAACTTTGCCTTTTTCTTCCTACAGCTCTACCTTCCCTTCGCACTTCACTTGCCACGAAAGACTTGCTCGCATTCGTTGATGATCAAATTCCTCCACACTTTGTTGTATTTGTATGGATGGTAGGGTGAGTCAAGCTGCCCAAGGCGACTTTTCCACCATGTGTTGAACGCCCCTTACAACCTTGCAACACGCCCTCCATTGTTGGTCGGCCTTGCTTTCATAACTAAGTCGGTTGTGGGTTAGCCAAGCATGCTTCCCATGCTATATAAACATTTTCTCCATCCTCTATGCACATTATAACATATGTCACCTCGCACATTTGGTCATAGAGCTTCCTTCGTCCAAGTTTTCCAACTCGCTCATTCACCAAGTCCAGTCGCACTTAACTGGGACGTTGTGCCAAGGATCGTCGGTCTTTATAGGGTGGGTGGGTGGTGGCTATTCGATTCTCAGTCAGGTGGTGGTTATCTGATTTCGAGAATCAGATAGCCACCACCTAACTGCCCATGAGGGTGGCTATCCAATTCCCGGAATTGGATAGCCACCGCCAGGACCCCTATGGGGGTGTGGCCCTAGGTGGCGAAGCTACGTGCAGATATATTTTTTAAAGTTTTAATCGTAAATATATGTTTTTTAAAATTTTAAATGTTTTTTATTTTTTAAAAATTGAAAACATATGATTTTTTTTTTTTTTTTAAATGTTTTTTTAAATCATTTATATATACATATATAGATATATATATATATATATATATATACTATATCATATATATTATATATATAATTAATATATATTATATTATATTAATTGTTTTTTGGTTTTTTTTTTTTTTTTTAATTTGAGTATATTTTGTTTTTTTATGTTTTATCTTTGATTTTAATAAGTTTTTATATTTTTATTGGCTTTTTTTTACTTTCTTTTTTTAATCTAGTATGTTTTATTTTTAGTTTTTGTAGTGTTTTTAATGCTTTTTAAATTTTTCTATTTTTTATTACTTTTTTTTTTTGCCAACCTTTTATTGTTTACACATACACACACACACCACACACACACACACAACACCACACATATATATATTATATATTTGTTTTTTCTTATTTTTATAAGAATTTGACATAAAAAAATTTAAAGTGTCAAAATTTGTTAAATTTAGAAAATAATTATATATATTTCATACATTATAAAATTTAAAGTGCTAAAAACTATGCTATAAAAAAAATATGTGTTCCGCATCCCCCCCTTTTCAAACTCAGGTCACTCTTTTGCTATCTCTATGAAACGAGTAACAATAACAGTTCTCGTTTGAAAGTTTACATTGTTTAAACTAGAGGAAGTATGTTGAGACAATACTGTAGAGGTTTAATATGCAGGATAGTAAACCGGTGAAGGTTCCTATTCCTGTAGGTGTAAAGTTATATGTTGAATAGTGTCCCAAGACATAACAAGAGGAAGAGGATGTGTCCTGTTTTCCATATGCAAGTGTAGTCGGTAGCTTGATGTATGTAATGGTCTGTACTAGAGTAGACATTGCACATGCAGTGGGAGTATTGAGGAGGTTATGTCAAAATCAAGGAAGAAGCACTAGATAGCAATGAAGCGAGTTTTCAGGTATTTGTGTAGCACTAGTGATTATGGTTTGTGCTACCAAGGAAGACCAGGATTGGACAAAGTGTTGGATAGTCATGGCTTTGTTGATCTAGACTGGGCTAGAGATCTAGATCAAAGAAGAACTACAAGTGGGTATGTGTTTAACCTATTTGGCGGTGCAGTCATTTGGATGAGTAAGAAACAATCTATAGTGGCACTATCAACTATAGAGACAGAATACATGGCAGCCACTCATGTAAGCAAGGAAGTAGTTTGGTTGCAAAGATTGTGTTCAGGTATGAGGTTAGTATAGGGAGCTATAAGGATAGACTGTGACAGCCAAAGTGAAATTTTCTTGGCAAAGAACCCTCCTTATCATTCAAAGACAAAGCACATTGATGTTTAGTATCACTTTGTGAGGGATATGATAGAAGACAAAAAGGTGTTGCTGGTCAAGGTGGACACTTTGAAGAATACTACAGATGCATTTACAAAATATGTGAGCTCTGAGAAGTTCTCCTGGTGTAGAGAAATAATGGGTGTTTCAAGGCTAGAAAAATGAGTAAGCTCTCCTGTGGCCCCTTGTGGAAAGAAAACAACAAGTGGGAGAATGTTGGGTTGTGTTATAGTCTTCCCACAACTAAGCTACATAGTGAACTGGTGGGTTAGAGGGGGGCCAGAGCCCCCCTTCGTTGTGTCGATTGCACAGCGGGGGGCTCACAGGGGCGTTTGAAGGGGGTGGGTAGCCCCCCTCTACGGGTTTGGGGTAACACCATGGGAAAAAAAAATTGGACACTATATTAGGTTGGGTGAACCTACCTATGGTATTCGGTAGATGGTTTTGGATGCGATGGTTTTCGGTCCATGGTATTTGATGCTTCGACATGTATAAACATGTACTGTAACATTGAAATGAATATAATGAAAAATCAAGCTGGTAGTTCTGCTTTTGGGATCCAGGGGAATATCTCTATGTATATGTTTTTTATGTGTTATGCTCTCACATTGTTTATTTTCTATGTTTTAGAATTCGTATGCAAGTAATTTATGTATGGGGTTAAAACCTAAAGATAGAGGCAACACCTTAAGAGAAGCTTCAAAACCTTATGGAAGCACTCAAAAAATCAAAGGCGACAGTCAACAAAGTAAAATTTGAGCTGGAGATGAAGATCGTGGGGTTGCAGATGAGGCTGAAGCCAGCAACTCCACAAGAAGTGAGTGAGCAACACGTAGCAAATATCAAGGCTACTATGGAAGATATAGCTACTACAGTTAATGAATATAGCAAGATCTTCAACGACACTATGGAGATATGGGCATTGTTGCAGGAAGACCCACATGTACAGAAGATACAAGTAGAGATCCATGACAACCAGTAATAGTTTGATGAAATGAAAGTGATGGCGCAGACCCTAGCACCTGCACAACGGTTTTCCCTTCTCCAGGAGGGAAAGTTTTTGCAGGGAAAGATCACTGAGCTGCAATGAAAATAGCATATTGTTTTGGTGAGGATGCAACCATGGGCTGATGAAGCCATTCAACTCTCATAGACAGTGGAGAGCAAGCTAAAGATCATAAGGAAGATGCAAAGAACCATCGGTCTGGCAACAACAGGGCCGACAATAGAAAAGATATTAGAGGAAGTATGACAAGCCACCAGGTAGTGCATAGAGACACTTCAACCTTTGAAGGATTCATACACTGGTCTCCATGCAAAGATTTTGGACATACCAACTGAGTGGCTGAGGACGAGTCACATTTTTGTGTTGGGGGCCTATTGGGTAGGGTCCCCCTAGGTCAAAGTTTCATAAGATCCCACAATTTGAGGAGCGGAGTGCGTTTCACACTGTATTTTAGGAGTCATAGGGCTTTTAGGGTGTGTCAAAGTCCCTTATTTTGTAAACTTGGATGGGATCAATTTGTATGTTTTGAGCTCCACCCATGGTTTGTGGGCCATGGTATTGTAAGGGATAATATAGATAAAGGGTTGTCAAAGTAAGTGAATGGTCATTCACTAGATTGATGATTTTTTATGTTTTGAGTCTATCATTTCTATTTTAGAGTGAAGGGGAAGGCTCCTATTGCTATGTGGGAAAAGACCTTTGTAAGTCTATAGGTGTGTGTGCAAGGTAGGAGGGGTTGTAATTGTGAAGATTTGAAGATAATAAAGAAGATTTTGAAGGGAGACATGTGTACTTCCATTTTTTACTTTACTTTATGCAATTAATATTTAATTTTGTGTTGCGTAAGATTAGAATTAATATATGAATGTTGTTACACTTAATCATGGTTAAGGTCCATTGATTTATGCACAGTCGATAGAGTTATAGATATACGACAGATTCTTTTTGAATGAATAGCTCGGATTCGGTGTAATATTAAGTAAGATCGCGTAACGCAGGAATAGATCTATACGTGAGCCAGACTAAGTCTAGATCCACAGTCCATAATAACTCTGGATGTAGAAACTTGGCTCCATCATGCCCCAATATCGCCTGGGTTGAGACTATTGTCTGCATGAGTAGATCGTTGACGAAAGGGTTGGTGATAAATGGTATTGATGGTTAGCATAGCTAAATCGGAACCTAGGTTTGAGCCCCTCAAGATAACAAAACGTTGTGTTGATAGTGAT
>APFE030968042.1:14532-51588 GCA_000404065.3 Pinus taeda | reverse complement strand
AGAGAACACAACAAATTGATGCACTTATCTTCATCTGAAATTTTAATATCAACAGATGATAACTGACTTACCACAGTATTAAACGCATTCAGATGCTCTGTCACCGAGTCTCCCTCTTTCATCCTCAGGTTATACAGCTTTTTCCGCAGGAACAATTTATTCACCAGAGACTTAGATTGGTACAAAGTCCCTAACTTGTCCCACAAAGCCTTCGCCGTAGCTCCCCCTGATACATTCAACAATACTGAATCTGAGACACACAATCGTATTGTGCTCTTTTCCTTCCGATCCAACTTCTTCCATTCTTCATCGGTCACTCCCGTTGGTTTAGTACCCCGGATCTACCGCGATCCACTGATCTTTATCCACCAAGAGATCCTCCATCTTGAGTTTCCACAACTCAAAACTTTGACCATTGAACTTCTCAATATCTATCTTTCCGCTGCTCGCCATCTTCTTTTTACCACCAGAATCGATCTCGTAGATCTCCCACTGAACAGGGTCTACCACAGGCCCGAGCGAAACCTCTCAGCAACAAAGGCGTCCCTTGAAGCCAAAACAACTCTGATACCAAATGTAGGTTTTAACCCCGTACAGAAATTACCTGCATACGAATTCTAAATCACAGGAAAAATAAAAATGCGAGAGCATAACACATAAAACAAAATATACACAGAGATTTCCCACTGGATCTCAAAACCGAGACTCAGCTTGATTTTTCATTATGTTCCTTTCAATGTTACAATACATATTTATACATGCCAAAGCATCCAATACCATGGACCGAAAACCATAGGTAGGTTCGCCCAAAGAATATAACACAACCCAACAATGTGTGAGTTATTTATGAGTGAATCATCGGTTAACTAGTTGAGCATATGAAGCAACACCGCACTGTCTCAACTCCTACTAGTTTCTTCATCAATTGGAACTAGTTTAATAGACTTTAACCCAGTTACACTGAATTAATTAATTACAACTCAAAATAAACTCAACCAGGGATCCTACAATGTAGGATACACTCTATATGACTCTATTTATACCCTCAACTTGAATTAAATGAGACAACTAAATCAAATTAACTTAGTTAACCCATACAAGTTGTTTTGTGATGTCAAATTACAATTTGATTCCTAATTTAATTCAAGGACAAAATTAAATTAGGATTTTCTTGTTGCATTTTCAACAAACCTAGTGTGGGTGTTCATTTCGGTTATAATGGCTAAGGGAAATTGGAAAAGGCAATAGAAAAGGCTTTGGAAAGGAAAAATGGAATTTTTGGCAATATTTTTATGAAAATAAAGGAAATTAGGTGAAAAGAAAGGTGAAATGTCACAAGTTGCATGTGAGGAGGAAAATGAAGGAAAAATAATGGAAATTGAAGAAAATAGATTCCTCATTGATAAAAAGGCTTTTGAGGATCATTTCACAACCTTTTATTAGTTCAGTTTTGGAGCTCTCTCTCTCTCTCTCTCTCTCTCTCTCTCTCTCTCTTGGACACTTAGAGTTTTCTTGGATTACTTTAGGATTGGATCAAGGAAAGCAAAGAAGGCAAAGTGGAAGCAAAGGTCAAGCAAGGAAGAGCAGGATCAAGCGGCTACAATGGGATTACTTGCAAGTATCAAATTGCATGTATGGTTTACTTGCTATTTTTGGCATCCATGGTTATGCATGTGTGTTCTGGGTTCTGTTGTTGTCATTGACATGAGTTTTTCCAGGTGTGATAGTGTTTCTAGCCTTGCCTTGCCATTTCCGAATAACCATGGTATGATGGGTTTTCGTCTATTTGGTTAAGCTGGATTGTTGAATGGTTTCGAAACTAAGTGAGGCAGTATATGAAATAAATAACACAAGGCCTAGGAACCCCTAGATCAGAGAAGGTGGGATTGTAGTAAAGCCACATTTTGTGTTCCTCAGTGAGCTTAGGAATCCTCGAATGGTGAATAGTGGGATATATGATAAATCCCAGAGGTGTGTGCCCTCAATCAGGTCTAGGAATCCTTGATTGGTGAATGGCGGGATATACAGTAAAGTCTGGAGGGTGGAGTCTTGATTAGGCCTTAGATTCCTTGGACATTGTATGGTGGGATATACAGTAAAACCTAGAGACTAGGGGATAGGTAAATTCCTCACAGTGTAGGTGGAGAGATGGGGTGGCATCCATGCTTGTTTTGGGACTAGTGATTTGGTGGGGATTGCACTAAAGCTTGGGAAACCTGGATTTGTTTTGTAGTGAGTCCCACATTCATGCTTTGAATATGGCATGGGGGTGATTGGCTGGAAGAAAGCTTTAGTTAAGCCAATATATGGCCGGGTGGTTCGTGGAAGTCCCAAAACTAGTTAGCTTATGCATTCATTAATAAGAGTTCCTTCTACTTGGTATTTCATGCGTAAATGTACTAGTTCATATGTGGATTTTATATCTATTGTATCCTTGTAATTTATATTGGTTATATGTTGGTTATGAGTATGTTTTATTACAAACTTGATGTATGGCTCTCATCATGTTTTGATTAGCAATTGAATGAACAATGAATATATGACCTAATAAATGATAACACAGCTAATGTGATAAGGCATCAAGGATTATTTACAAATAGTCAGATAAATATGAGACCCTTGTGCTCATATATGTTATTATGACCTGTAGGTTACATATTTGTGACATGTTTGACAAAAATCCTGTCATGGCTACTAGGGGTCCAGTCAAGTCATTAATCAAATGTTTGAATTTGTAACCTTTTTTAAGTGATATTTATCATTTCCGAAGGTTTCATGAAGTTATGGGTAATGGCTTGAGACCTAGCCATGAAAAAGTGGATCAAAATTTGGGTTCGCTGGCTCAAAACTAGATGAAAAATTCCCTAGTTGTTGGATTTCCTTGTTGTGGGAGTAGGTAGAAGGCCTCAGTCGCATGAATGGATTGTCATGGGAGCGAATGAAATTCCATATTAGTAAAATGACAAGTTTCTTTAGGGGTTGGTCACCTAGAAGGGTTGGTTGTGTTAGCACCTAAATCTTCCTTAGGCTGAAAGAAGGCAAAATTCAGGGTAACCAAAAACCACGCTCAGTCTGGTAGCTAGCCCTACCAGAACAGGACAGGGCTCTCTCCGAGTCACACTTAGTGAATAGATAAGCGAAAAGGCTTGAGATGACTTACAGTGAATTATTTATCTTAGGCTAGTAAGTGAATATGGATACAAGAAGTGATTTTTTATGAATGACTGTGTTTCTGGGATGGTATGGGACCAATGGACCTCAAATGAAACAGAGAATTTAATACAAAGGCACAGATTACTTCGTGAGGCAAGATAGGCGGAGAGTCCAATAAATTTAGTTTTAAAGCAACGCGGAATGGAGAGATTGCTTAGGAGGGTGAAAAGGGCATGGGCAACATGAATCCTTTTCAACAGAAGAAGAACACTGAACATGAAATTTTTCCACAGGCAGAGCAATAAAATTGAATTCTACCTTATCTAACTCAAAAAATTTCACTGGAAATGAATATGAAATTAACTATGAAACATAACAAGATACATATGAAACATAAGAGACACATTTTCTAAACTCACAACCACATGAATCTCATGAAACAGAGCCACTGCCTTTCATTAATCCTCTATAAAAATATACAATGAAGAAACAGAGTTTCTTTCCCACAGTCTCCCAGAAGTTACAAGCCAACCAACTCTTTGCAAATAGTTTGCATAAAATATATAGAATGTGCCATGAAGAGATAGAATTCCCAAGGGTTTGGGAGTTACTCGAATCATTACAAAATGAAGGTGGAGAGACAAACATCAACTACAGGTGCAGCGTCTCAAACATGACAAATGGCTTGGGTGTCCTTCTGCCTTCTTTTGCCACTTGGATAGAGGCCCATCTGGAGTGAAAATAATTTAAATGCCACCTTTGGTGCCAAAAACGTGAAGTGTAGATGAGAGGTCCCACTTATGAAAAGTCATGAATCGAAATTTCACGAAATAGAGGCAAATTGGGCCTTTTTTCCTATATGCACTGCGCCAATTTCTATAGGCGCTGCGCCACTTTGGAGCCAGGTGTGAGGCACTTACAGAAGTCCAAAATGTGCCCAAGTGTGCTTGTTGGAAATCATGTCCTGTATACTTTCTAACCCAAGTAGAATGTTTGAATTTGGTGCTCATTTGCCCCTCCAAATCTTCATTCTCCCAAGACTACTTCCTGTGTGTCAAAACAGGGGCAGAGAGGGCATTTTTCAGTGTTTTTTGCCCTTTTGGTGGCCAAGCTCTTCTCCACAATTGATGAAAATTTCTAGGTTTGCTTATTTTTTGATGCAGAATCCAAAAATGCAAGCCATTTCCAATTTTGAGCTCCCAATTCTAAGCGTCGAGCCAGTGGCGCGGCGCACAGGGAGAAAAACCTTGTTTTGTGCACAAAAATTTGTCAAATGACCAAAAATGTCCCAAAAATGCTCCAAATTTGATGAAAATTTCTGGGTTTTCTTATTTGTTTATGCTGAAAACAAAAAATCAATCCATTTCCAATTTGGAGCTCCCAATTCTAAGTGTCACGCGAGTGGCGCGACGCATAGGGAGAAAAACCCTGTTTTGTGCACAAAAATTTGTCAAATGACCAAGAATGTCCCAAAAATGCTCCAAATTTGATGGATCTTTCTGGGTTTTCTTATGTTTTTATGCTGAATCAAAAAATGCAAACCATTTTTTATTTCGAGCTCCCAATCCTAAGCGCCACGCCAGGGCGCGACGCACAAAGCCTGTGCATAGTGATTTTGGCAGGAGACGTTTGGAGGTCTTCCCGGTGTCCAAATTGGGTGCAGGATAGTGCGTTAGAAAGGTATTTGCATCTACTATCTAACGCGCTGAGACATTTTCAATTTGGAGTTCATTTTCCTATAAAAAAATTAAATCTCCCAAGACTGGTCAAAAATGTGCCCAATGAGGCTGCCTCAGGGCAGAGTGCTGTTGCAGTCAACTTTTGAAGGTGTTCCTCAACTCCAAATTTAGCTCATGATAGCTCATTGGAAATAAAGTTGTGTCTAGTTATTATGTTACTCATCTAGCAAGTCATTTGTCCAATCAAGCTAGGAGAAAACGTGATTTTCACAAGGTCACTTTAGAGGTGCATCAATTCTCCCGAGGCAGTTGTATTTTTGACATTTCTCTAAAACCGTGACACCTGTGTAAAAAGTGAAGGAGGTTTTGCTTCCTTGGTCTATTATGGACAAAAACCTCTCTCTATTTTCCCAATTCATCTTTGATTGCTTAGAAACATCATTTGAGTAAAACCTATCCCATTGTGTGGGACAAGGGATTTGTCGAAATGAAGCGAAACGAAGGGGATAGGGTGCTTCTAAATTCTTGAGAAACTTTTGGGAAGTGGGGAGGGAAGTTAGAAAGTAGGGGAAATTGGAATCTCAAAAATTGAGTGAGGGGAAGGGGTCCAAAAAGGCAAAACACAGGCCTAGCCTAGAAAATTGCCAAGTTGTAGCAAGAAACTAGGGTTTGTGCGAAAATGAGGAATTTGGGGGATTTTAGTGATGGGAAGTGTTTAATAAAGTACATTATGGATATGGGAAGGTGTATGAACATCAAGATACAAATTTTTCCCATGATTTGACCATACAAGAGAAATTAGCTTCAAAACCCTAGGAGAGGGAAATGAACCTTGCCTAGGCACGACTGAAGCATGAACAAGGTGTAAAATGACCCAGTGTAACTTGACATGATGATGAAAACCCTTTGAATAATGGTACACTCAGTTGAATGGTGACATGGAAGATCATTTGGACAACTTTGACAAGGGTAAAATCAAACCCTAGACCTAATGCCTAGTGACCAAATTTCGCTTGAAGACTCACTGAAATGACAAAATTTGACCTTGGCACCTTAAAATCACTTTTTAAGAGCATGTTTGATCACTGGAGGAAGGCTACAAAGACTGACACTAACATTGGCTCCAATGGATGATGGTATCTGCAACTCCTTGGAGGTGCCAAGAACTGCAGATCTCTGGGTGAGCAGACAGTGCCTTCATCCATTGGGCTATGGAGTCATTATTTCGACAAACCACACAAGACTCTGATTCATTTATTGACTGAAACCTGACTCAGACTGACTTAATTAAGGAACCAACATGACTGAAAAACTGACTCATTGTAAAAGGAAATGACTCATGACTGACTTAACTAAAACAAGAACTTACAAAACTTGTTTCAATGGCAGCAGTCTATCAAGATTCAAGGGTTTCAAATCATGATGAAAGCCACCTGTGTATTAATGCAATATGTACAATCATGTGTAATGTGTCTTCCAATGTAACCAATCAAGTAGATGCCTCCTTGGTTGATTCTCCTGATCAGATCTTCTAGTCAACAACAGACACTGGTAACTAGGCTTCCAAAAACATAATTAACCATGATCTCCTTCATCACTGAATACTGCAATAATCACCTTCACTGCTATTTGCAACAAATCTGCCATGGAATCATGAAGAACATAAGGTCTTTCCTCCTGCTGAAGAAACAAGGTGTCGTTTTCTTGTGATGCTAATCTCTTTTCATAAATAAGAGTAGGTTCCTGGTCTTCAAACAATTTTGAACAAGTAGATGAGCAGATTTCCTCTTCAAAGAACATTTCAGAACATGAAACATAGGAAGAAGAATCTGAAATGGAATCCTGAATGGTCTAGTCTGCTGAAGTTTGAATACATTATAGATCTTCTTCATATGATATGACAGGAAGATTGTCTTTGCATCCATCAATCATGAGAAAAGAAACTTCAAATGATTCTTGAGACCCAACACAATCGTTTATATCATCTACCATGAATTCACCCGGATCGTTTTCACTTACTTGAACAAAATTCTCATCTTGTTGTCCATGAGCTGACTGGACTACCTCTTTATGAAGGCTTTGTTCTGATGACATGAGAACATTTGAGTTCAAAACTTTGTTTTCTTCATTCCAGGTGATTTTAACAACGGAATTCTCTTTCATGGGACTTAGTACAAGGTTTTCTTGGTCACCGTAATCCGAATCTGGATCTGAAAGGGCTGACTTAACGTTATCACATTCTAAAAGTAGAACTGGACTTCCCGGAATGCTGTCTTCTTCTATGGACAGATCCGAAATGACACTTTTTCTTTCACCACTTTCAGCCATATGGAAATCTTCAACCTGCTGATCTATCAAGTTGTTCACCGGACTGTCATCCTTTTCAAAAGAGGAAGAAGTTTCACCAACACTTTCTTGACCATGTATGAACTACAAATTTGCTTTAGATTGAGCTAGAACATGACCATGCAAGAGTTGATCTATCTCGTCTTCAGACAAAGGAGATAAGACCTTTTGTTTCCTTTTGCTCAAACAATGATTGTCTTCAATATTTTCAAGTGAAGGAGTATATAAATTTTCCTCATACTACTGATCCATTTCATGTAATTTATGTTGACTATCAAGAGGCAAAAATCCTTCATCTTCCACCGTACTAAAATCTTGATCATGCTGCAAATTTTCATGATCGTCTTTACGCTGCTGAAGGGGATTTTCATACAAGGCTTCCATGATCTCATCATCCATAAAATTATCATCCTCATAGTATATTTCAAGGCTTTCAATAAATGTAGAAGCATGTTTGCAACAATCATGAACTAGATTCAATGATGGATAAGAGTCTTTATATCTTTCAATGAACAGTGCATGAAAATCCTTTAAACAGTAAATACAAGCAGGCGGCAAAATTTCATACCAAGAGTGGGCTTCACCTTCTAAAGTGGCCAGGAATATCTTCATTAATAAATCTTTAGGAAAATCAACCTTCAACTTTCGAATACGCAGGTGAAATTGACTAGATGTAAAGCAGCGTCCTTCTTACCATCATCTTTAAATGTAGGCAGATTCCTTGACCATTCTACCTTCGGAATTTTATTTGGAAAGCCTGGAATGTGATCTCAGCTCATGGAAGTTTATCTTCTTGCAATCCACTCCATTTTAAAGAAAAAATCTCAAAGCTACTAATCCCTTTGCAGTGGAGTCACCATGAAGCACTGGTTGTTGGATTCTTCAGTGAAAGGAGTCACCAGGTGAATGATTTCAACCGTCTTCTTATGTCTGATCGTTGTTCACCATCAACCATCGGATCTGAGCTTGATAGATGTACTGGGGCAAAACAATCTTCAAGAAAACCATTTTCGTTCCCCAGTATGGTTGCCACTATGTTAGCACCTAAATCCGCCTTAGGTTGAAAGAAGGCAAAATTCAGGGTAACCATAAACCATGCTCAGTCTAGTAGCTAGCCCTACCAGAACAGGAGAGGGCTCTCTCCGAGTCACACTCAGTTAATAGATAAACAAAAACGCCTGAGATGAATTATAGTGAAATATTCTTAGGCTAGTAAGTGAATATGGATACAAGAAGTGATTTTTATGAATGACTGTGTTTCTGGGATGGTATGGGACCAATGGACCGCGATGAACAGAGAAGTTAATACAAAGGCACAGATTACTTCGTGAGGCAAGATAGGCAGAGACTGTAGAAATTTAGTTTGAAACAACGCGGAATGTAGAGGTTTCTTAGGAGAGTGAAAAGGGCATACACACATGAATCCTTTTCAACAGAAGAAAGAACAATGAACATGAAATTTTCCCACAGGCAGAGTAATAAAATTGAATTCTACCTTATCTAACTTAGAAAATTTCACCGGAAACGAATATGAAATGAGCTATGAAACATAACAAGATACATATGAAACATAAGAGACAAATTTACTACACTCAAAACCACATGAACCTCATGAAACGGAGCCACTGCCTTTCATTAATCCTCTGTAAAAATATACAATGAAGAAACAAAGTTTCTTTCCCACAGTCTCCCAGAAGTTACAATCCAACCAACTCTTTACAAATAGTTTGCATGCAATATATAGAATGTGCCATGAAGAGATAGAATGCCCAACGGTTGGGGAGTTACTCGAATCATTACAAAATGAAGGTGGAGAGACAAACATCAACTACAGGTACATCGTCTCAAACATGACAAATGGATTGGGTGTCCTTTTGCCTTCCTTTGCCACTTGGATAGAGGCCCATCTAGAGTGAAAATACTTTAAATGCCACCTTTGGTGCTGAAAAAGTGAAGTGTAGATAAGAGGGCCCACTTATTAAAAGTCATGAATCAAAATTTCGCAAAATAGAGGCAAATTGGGCATTTTTCCCTATATAAGCCACGCCAATTTCTATATGCATCGTGCCAATTTGGAGCCAGTTTTGAGGCACTTGCAGGAGTCCAAAATGTGCCCAAGTGTACGTGTTCGAAATCCTATCCTGTCTACTTTCCAACCCAAGCAGAATTTTTTAATTTGGTGCTCATTTGCCCCTCCAAATCTTCATTCTCCCAAAACTGCTTCCTGTATGTCAAAATAGGGGTAGAGAAGGCATTTTTGAGTGTTTTTTGCCCTTTTGGGTCCAATATATTCTCCAAAATTGATGAAAGTTTCTGGGTTTGCTTATGTTTTGATGCTAAATCCAAAAATGCAATCCATTTCCAATTTGGAGCTCCCAATTCGAAGCGTCGTGCCAGTGGCGCGGCGCACAGGGAGGAAAACCCTGTTTTGTGCACAAAAAATTGTCAAATGACCAAAACTGTCCCAAAAATGCTCCAAATTTGATGAAACTTTCTGGGTTTGCTTATGTTTTTATGCTGAATCCAAAAATGCAAACCATTCTTGATTTGGAGCTCCCAATCCTAAGTGCCACGCCAGGGCGCGGTGCACAGAGCTTGTGCATAACGCTTTTTGCAGGAGACGTTTGGAGGCCTTCCCGGTGTCCAAATTGAATGGCGTCTACGTGCCAACCCAACAAGAATTTTTCAATTTGGAGTTCATTTTCCCTATCAAAAATCAAATCTCCCAAGTCTGGTCAAAAATGTGCCCAATGAGGCTGCCTCAGGGCAGAGTGCTGTTGCAGTCAACTTTGGAAGGTGTTCCTCAACTCTAAATTTAGCGCATGATAGCCCATTGGAAAGCTATTTGTGTCTAGTTATCATTTTATGTATCAAGCAAGTCATTTGGCCATCGAATCTAGGAGAAAACTCGATTTTCCCAAGGTCACATTAGAGGTGCATCAATTTTCCTGAGGCAGTTGTAGTTTTGACATTTCTCTAAAACCATGACACCTGTGTAAAAAGTGAAGGAGGTTTTTATTCCTTGGTCTGTTATGGAAAAAAACCACTCTCATTGTTCCCAAATTAATATTTGATTGCTTAGAAACATCATTTGAGGGAAACCTATCCCGATGTGTGGGACAAGGGATTTGCCGAAACGAAGCGAAATGAAGGGGATAGGGGGCTTCTAAATTCTTGAGAAAATTGGGGGAAGTGGGGAGGGATATTAGAAAGTAGGGGAAAGTGGAATCTCAGAAATTGAGTGAGGGGAAGGTGTCCAAAAGGGCAAAACACAGGCCTAGCCTAGAAAATTGCCAAGTTGTAGGAAGAAACTAGGGTTTGTGCGAAAATGAGGAATTTGGGGGATTTTAGTGATGGGAAGTGTTTAATAAGGTACATTATGGATAGGGGAAGGTGTATGAACATCAAGATACAAGTTTTTCCCATGATTTGACCATACAAAAAAAATTAGCTTCAAAAGCCTAGGAGAGGGAAATGAACCTTGCCTAGGTGCGTTTAAAGCATGAACAAGGTGTAAAATGACCCAGTGGAACTTGACATGATGATGACAACCCTTTGAATGATGGTACACTCAATTGAATGGTGACATGGAACATCATTTGGACAACTTTGACAAGGGTAAAATCAAACCCTAGACCTAATTCCTAGTGACCAAATTTTGCTTGAAGACTCACTGAAATGACAAAATTTGACCTTGACACCTTAAAATCACTTTGTAAGAGAATGTTTGATCACTGGAGGAAGGCTGCAAAGACTGAAACTAACATGTGTTAAACGGAGATCATATGCCAAAGTTACGACCCTAGCAAGTTGATGTACCAATTTACCTAAACAGGGATCACAGTTTGGTGTTTCATCTTCTAGGGTTAGGATTTAGGATTTTTAGGGTTTTCCATTGTTTCTCAACAATAAATAGGCCTTCAAGCCTCATTGTAATGTAGTTTAGAGGCATGTATCCGAAACATCGCTTCTCAGAGATAAGCTCCCATCGCCCTAGTTGGTTTATTTCCATTTCTGTTTGCAAGCATATTTCAGTATTTTACATTAATGAAATGAAGTATTATTTCTACTACATCTTTGTGTTTATGGTTATCTTTGTAATTTGTTGCATTCTTGTTTAAATCTGGATCAGTGGTATCAGAGCGGTCTGGCTTTTTCCTCTATTTTTCTTTGCATGTCCCCAATGAGGTCAAGATATAAGGAGTTAGGGCTTGAACTGGTCGAACCTTTGCAAGACCAGCCTTGCAAATCCTGATAGCCTCCCATGGCGGATGAAAAGAAAGATGAGGGGTAGGAGATCCTATCAAAATATTGCTCAAGAAGCCCTCGAGTGACAAAGGAATGCGATGATGGAAAAATTTGCCCAGATCCTTCAACTGCTACCCACAGGCGACAAATCGGCTTCCAGCAGCTCCTCTGGAAATGCCACACCCTTTAAGGTACAAGTTAATTTGGAAATTCCCATATTCGAGGGTCAAATAGACATAGATGTCGTAGATAAATGGTTAAATCTGCTAGAGGGTTATTTTTCTGTTCATGATTTTTCCAGTCGGGAAAAGATTATTTTCACTCTTCTCAAAGCAGCCCCCCACGTCAAGGATTGGTGGGAAACCTACTGTGAGTTGAAGGATGAAAGTACATGCTCACTATTTTCAGTTGCACCCACTTGGGATTCATTCCAGAATGCCATCAAGGAGTAGTACTACCCTGTCGGAAGCTATGAGGATCAATACATAAAGTGGAGCACGCTGTGAAAAGGAAGGGACTAAGACGTGCCGGAGTTTACCAATATTTTCCATACCCTTCGCACAAAGTTGGGTATCAAAGATTCGGAGTAGAATTTGGTACTCAAATACCGTGGCTGCCTGCACAAGTACATCCAGGAAGAAATACAATTCCTAATCATCCCCTTGCTCGGCACGGCATACCGATATGCCATCAAGGTTGAGAAAATTTTTAAACAGAAGAAGCGAGACTTTTGATCTGTGAATTCAATGCAAGGGAAAGGTGCCCCCAAATCGCAGAACAAATGACAAAGCCAAAGCGGGATGGCCCAAGACCATCCACCAAGGCTGCAAGAAAAGAACAACGTCGTGAAGCCAAAAAAGGACACGGGAAAGTGGTGTGAGTTCCATAAGAGCTCCACTCACAACACAAGTGAGTGTCGATCCAAGCAATCATTGGTGGCCAAGCTAAAGGTTTCAGAATCAGATGCATGTTCCGACTCTGAGTCAGAACCCGACACGGAGAATGATAAAGGGAAGCAGATTATTGATGTGGAGCCCAACGCCACCGTTTCCACCACAAATATCCAGAGGAGGAGGCGCATCTCTTCCACTCCCAGATGTGGGTAAAGGGTTCCTCGCTACAGTTCATTGTTGACAGCGGGAGCCAAAAGAACCTTATTTTAGTAGAGGTCGTGAAGCAGATGGGCTTACCGACCATAGCACATCCATAATCGTACACCATTGGGTGGCTTCACCACACCATTGGGTGGCTTCACCAAGGACGAGATCTTCATGTAAGCCAGCAGTGTCGCCTTCCATACAACATCAAGCCCTTCACATATGAGGTATTGTGTGACATTGCTCCCTTTGAAGTTTGTGATGTATTATTATGACAACCATACTTGTGGAAGTGACATGTTGTGTATGAATCAAGGCCCCGTGTTGTTACTGTTACATTGGGCAATACGTTGTACAGGATACCGGAGGTAGCACCTCCTACCGCCATCTCTTTGGTTACTACAAAACAATGCAGTAAGCTCATTTCCAAAAAAGGGAAAAAAAAATTCTTGATGACACTCCCTCAAGGAAAGAAGAAGATGGTGGCCATGACCTTTAAACAGGGCCCCTCCGCATGACAACTATAGATGGACAAGGTCGTGGAGGAGTATGAGGATATCTCCTCCCCCACAAGGGTTCCTCTGCACTGTCAAGTCAAGCACTCCATCGATCTAACCCCAGTTGTGTCAATCTATCGGCACTCCATTCTGGAGAACGATGAAATCAAGAGGCAGATTCAGGAGCTGCTGCAGAAAGGTCACATCCGTCTGAGTTCATCGCCCTGTGGGAGCCTGCTAATGTTGGTACAGAAAAAGGATGGGACTTGGAGACTCTGTATTGACTATCGGGCGCTGAACAAGATCATTGTCCGTAATAGATACTCGATCTCGTATATTGATGACCTCTTAAGCGAACAAAGTTCCTTCTACAAATTAATTACTCCAAAAGATTTGGAATATAAAGATATCCATGAGGACACGAATATTATATATTAAATATATGAATAAGAATGATAATGATTTACAATGAGAATGAGAGGCTTGCTTATATATCAGGCAAGTGTCTCTTCATGGAGAGTCATGTCTCATTTAGACATGCCTCTTCAGCCTAATTACTAGTTTAACTAAACATTATTTATGATTATTATCATTTACACTATATTTATATTATTTATATATATTTTATTTGTAACATTGCCTTCTTCCTCAAAAGGCTTTGTGCTCAAAGCTTGTCGATCAAAAATGCTTGATCTCTTTTTCGGATTTAGATGTCTTTCTCTCTCGAAACAACATCTTTGTCGATACAAGCTGATATGATCTTCTAAGTGACAAACAAAATTGTCGCACCAAGAAGGGATCAGACCATCCTAGATTAATCTTCTGTGTAGTATTCTGATCACTAGAATTTTGTAACGACTTGTCAGCATAAGACAGGATTGTTGTTAAGTCTAAATGGTCCCGGTACATAGCTTGGTTGATTTGTCTACTCTCATGATTCAGATGTCGACATGGGATTTACTTTCCCTTATTAGGTGTGTGGATTTTTTATTTTCCACACACCTAATAAGGGAAAGTAAAATCCCATATCAACATCTGAATCATGAGAGTAGAAAAATCAACCAAGCTACGTATCGGGACCATTCAGACGTAACAACAATCCTGTCTTATGCTGACAAGTTGGTACAAAATTCCAGTGATTAGAATACTAGACAAAAGATTAATCTAGGATAGTCTGATACCAGAGGAAGTATAAAACTTCAGTAATAAACAAAATTATGTAAATATTATATTAATAATTGAATGATGGTCGCGATGGGGCAATGGACCTGTGACAGTGGCAGGTATGCAAATGCTGGATGCTACAAACAAAAACTGAGGAAGCATAGCACGGAACGACAGTGAAGGCAGCAGCCTTACTCGCTCTGATACCAGATGAAGCAAACGAAGTTCCTTCTATAGATTAATTACTCCAAAAGACTTGGAATATAAAGATATCCATGAGGATACAAATATTTTATATTAAATATATGAATAAGAATGATAATGATTTACAATGAGAATGAGAGTCTTGCTTATATATTAGGCAAGTGTCTCTTCATGGAGAGTCATGTGTCATTTAGACATGCCTCTTCAGCCTAATTACTAGTTTAACTAAATATTATTTATGATTATTATCATTTACATTATATTTATATTATTTATATATATTTTAGCAATATCGACCTGAAGTCAAAATATCACCAGGTACCAATCGAACCCTCTGATGTGTGGAAGACTGCCTTCAAACCCAAGGAGGGCCTTTTCGAATGGTTGGGTATGCCTTTCGGATTGACGAATTTTCCTGCAACCTTCATGAGGGTAATGGATGAAATCTTGCAGCCATTCACCAACACATTTGTAGTGGTATACTTGGATGACATCCTGATATTCAGCCAAAGTTGGGAAGAGCACCTCCACCACATTCGACAGGTTCTCCAAACACTGCGACAACACAAGCTATGTGCCAATTTGGATAAATGCACTTTTGGCATGACCCGGGTTTAGTATTTGGGATACATTATTGATGAACAGGGGGTGCATGTGGATCTAGCCGAGATCCAAGTCATTCGGGGTTGGCCATCTCCAACCACTCTGATAGAGCTCCGCAAATTTCTAGGTCTTGCCAACTTCTACCACAGGTTCGTGTTGGGGTTTTCTCATATCACTTGGCCCTAGAGTCAAGTCACCAAGGGAGGAGTGAAAGAGAAATTCTTTTGTTCTGAATCTCAACAGAAGGCATTCACAGAGTTGAAATATCGCCTCTGCACAGCACCAGTGCTCGCGTTACCATATTTGCAACAACCATTTGATGTCAAGATAGATTCCTCTGACTATGCTATTGGGGCAATCCTTACTCAACACAGGCATCCAGTGGCATATCACAGTGAGGCACTTTCAGACACAGTCTAGAAGTATCCCACTTATGACAAAGAGATGTATTCCATTGTGTAGGCATGCCGACAATGGAAGCATTACATTTTGGGGAAGGAAACAGTCATCCACACAGACCACTGACCCTTGCAGTTCACACAGACCCAAGGGAAAATGCAGAATGATCGCCATCAGAAGTGGACTACATACCTACAATAGTTCCATTTGAATATCAAGTATAAGAAGCACAACACCAATAATGTGGCAGATTGCCTTAGTCGACCACCGATCATGGCGTTAACCACTGTGCTCAACTCTTTTGGGCATGAGACTTCTGATTGGCCACTTCTCTACAAAAGCGACCCAGAATTCAGCCAGACATACTAGACACTCTTGGAGGGTTGACATGTTCTAGATTTTCACCTCCAGGATGCCCTGTTATGCCACCTGGGTCACCTTTGTGTTCCTTCAAGCGAGCATGCCAAGATGATTTGGGAAGCACACTACACGGGCTGCTGGGCATTCCGGGGTCAAGAAAATGGTAGCAGTACTGCAAAAGTATTTCTATTGGCCAAATATTTGACAGGATATCGAGAAGTACATCAGATCATGCACTGTCTGTGCCATTGCCAAATTGACCATCAAGAATCAAGGCCTCTATACCCCACTGCCTACCCCTAATTGACCTTGGGAATCCATCTCCATGAATTACATGTCAGGCCTTCCTTCCACTAAGCATGGAAACGACTGCGTTTTTGTTGTCGTCGACAGGTTCTCGAAGATGGCCATTATGGTGGCCTATAAGAAGAATATCATAGCAGAAGCCACTGCTAAACTCTTCTTTGAATGAGTGTGGGTGCACTTTGGGATCCCACAATCTATCATCTCAGATCAGGACAGTCGGTTCCTCAGTACATTTTGGTCCAATCTTTGTTCGATGTTGGACACCAAACTCACTAAGTCCACAACCTTTCATCCTCAAATTGATGGTCAGATAGAGGTTGTCAACAGGATGATTGTGCACATTCTGCGCATGTACAACTCAAAGCATCCATGCACATGGGACGAGATCCTCCCCTATGTTCAGTGCAACTACAACCGTGCTCTTTACAACTCAACTGGCCACAACCCTTTCAGGTGGGCTTGGGATTCCAACCACTATGTCCCACTGATGTGGCCATGCCATTTGCAGCTACTCACACAAATTCGGCTCATGTCCAGTCCGAAACAAATAAGCCACCCAGCTTCATTGAGCACATCCAACATATTCACCAGCAGGTCTATGACATTATGGAGAAATCAAATGCCAAGTACAAGCAGCGACATGATCAACATTGGGTGCCACACAAGTTTCAGGTGGCCGATAAAGTCTGGTTGCATTTGCAAAAGGAACGCCTTACCGAAGCCTATCAGAAACTAAGACCACCCTGATATGATCCTTATGCCATTACCAAGGTTGTGGGAGACATTTCATTTGAGCTTAGCACTCCCCCATTCCTTGGCCTGCACCCAGTGTTCAATGTGAACTGCCTTTAGCCATACTTTCCACCATTACTAGACACATCCGACATTGGAGAACAAATCACACCCACAGAACTAAATCTAGATTGCATGGAACAAGCTGCAACTGATCAGATCATGGACACATAGATCAAGCACACTCGCCAACAGAATAGCAAACTGTATTGAGTTGTCAAAGCAGGCCAACTTCTTCACTAGGGCAAGTGGCTCACGAGGGACCAAGTTTAGTAGAAGTTTCCTCATCTCATGGAGGAACTCAACACAATGGGGACCATTGCTTCCTAAGGGGGGAGGAATGATCCAGGTAGATATTGGTGGCCACCTGCCAATTCCACTTGGAGCCCCACTATTGTTTCTCTCAGCATTTTCAGTTTCCTTAATTGTAGCACAACTTACTATTTTTAGCAGTTTTTCGGGTCCTGAACTTCTAGAGTCATTTTGAGGCCCTAAACGACATTTTTTTTTGGGAAACGTGAGGGCAATATGGGTCCTTGGATTGATGTTTCTCTTCCTAAAGTTGTAGTTCTTGGATAGATCTTTCTAACGATATATTGTGCGCGTCAAACGGAGATCATATGCCAAAGTTACAACCCCAGGAAGTTGATGTACCAATTTACCCAAACGGGGCCCACAATTTGGCATTTCATCTTCTAGGGTTAGGTTTTTGGATGTTTAGGGTTTCCATTGTTTCTCAACAATAAATAGGCCTTCGAGCCTCATTGTAACGTAGTTCAGACGCATGTAGCTGCCACATCTCTTCTCAGAGATAAGCTACCATCGCCTTAGATGGTTTATTTCCATTTCTGTTTGTAAGCATATTTCAGTATTTTACATTAATGAAATGAAGTATTATTTCCACTACATCTTTGTGTTTATGGTTATATCTATAATTTGTTTCTTTCTTGTTTAAATTCGGATCAACGAGAGAACTAATAGTGTTAGGAATACCAGTGTGAGTGTTAGTGTCAAGGCACTCACTGATGGAATGGCCATTTACAAAAATTTGGATTCTTTATTTTAAAACAATTTGCGAGGCACTAACAAGTAGGAAAATAAAAATGTAGTCCACTAGGAAAATTATGTCACATCAAGGCTTGCTTAGCCAATGGAAAATTGGAAATAAGATTTCCAAAAATTAAAAAAATATCTTTCAGTATATGCAAAAATTGAAATATTCACCATTTTATGAAAGCTTTCATGTTTAAATTTACAAAAAAAATTACCAAAACTCGACAAACTAATCTAGAGTCAAGGGGAATTGACTATGAAGTGATTACTATAGTCCCTGGCAGAGGCATGGACTAATAAAGAACGACCCATGATATAGAAAAATATTGTCATTTTACATTACTTATTTTTGTTACAACCTTTAATTTTTTTTTAATTTTAAATCAGATAAATATTAATTATATGAATTAATATTTTATAGAAGTAATATTTCAAAAAATAATTTAAACTTTATTACATTTATGAATTATGATGATTAGACAAACATGATCATTTATGAGAAAATTGTAAAATATATAAAGATTTACATTATATTGTATTATTATTTGGGAATTGAAGTTATGATTATTATTGGGGAAAAAGACTTGCATTGCTTGTGATATAATATTTTGAGGAGTTAGTTGATTGAGAAAAACCATAACAAACTATCAACAATATTTTGTTTCAATGCCAATTTTTAGGGATGACAAATGTTGTGCGAAGGATCAGAGCTCTCCCTTATAGAGAAATAGTAGCAAGGGATAGATGTACCAAATATTTGGCATTTCCTTTGAACCAAGGGGCTCCAAACCCTGGGGAAACAACAAAAGAGAGAAAAAATACCCAACAAAAGGACACAACAAACCAAGCAAAAATAAGTTATAGATCCTTCGAAAGATATCTCTTGAAAGCAAAAATAGATCCCAAGTTCGAAGTCCACTCAAATCACATTAGAGAATACATCTAATATATCAAAGACCACATCCTCAAAGGAAAATTTCTGGCCATTGGCCCTTAGATAAATCCCTCTGTCAATGGATCTAACATAAATGGAAACCAATGTGTGACATATAGCTCAAATTAGGGGATAAGGGCTTCTTTATCAATATCTTTGCTAACAAAAAAGACCATATGTGAACTTGTGAGAATGGCCCATACTTTTTCAACTATGCAAGGCTTTATGTATGGTTTTGGATAGAAAGATGTTTCCCTCAAAAAGGAATTCACGATGGCTCTAATACGTATTCAAATGTATTATACCCATATAATTATGCAATGAAGAGATAATAGCAGATATTGCAAATGCATTAGGTCACTTTGTCGAAGTATCGAAGGCTTCAAAATAAGCTAGGTGTGTGTATGTATATTTATATTTATATCTATATTTGTATCTATATGTATATGTATATGTGTGTATATATGTGTGTGTGTGTGTTATTTTAATAAATTTTTTTACATGAATATATCACCACCCTTACTTGAATCTATAGACATTTACTACTAGGATGAGATCTTGAAGCAAATCCCCTACTATGAGCATCCATTTAGATGCCGGTGTTGCCATGAGTATGGGATATTTATTGAAATTTCCCCCATATCACTCTCGTGGTCTATCCATATGAGCCCCAACACTCAGACCAAGATGGATTTTCGAATTTGGTTAGCCTCTATGGTGGCCTTCCACCCCACATGCCCTCCCCCTCCTCCTCCCTGACCACCTTGACATCTACAAAGCCATTATTATCAACAATATCTTTGATTCCATTGCTATTCTTGATCCCTTTAATCTCCCTCTTAATATGTCCCCTCTTAAACTCAATATTCTTGATTCATTCAATCCCAATACGTCCACTAATATTCTACACCATAGTTCCAAATAAAGATTAGAGCTAATGTTGTAGGACCTATTTTAGATAGATTCAAATATTTCCCACCTTCACAATGAAGCTAAATATATGGACCTGGATTCCATTAACATCCCAATCATTTCAAAACCATAGAAAGGAGAAGGCCCTACTTCCAATCCCAAACACTGGTTAAAAATTCCAAGTTATTCTCAAAACTGACTTAAAAAGGCTCCATAGGAAAAAATAGTGCCATCTCACTTGGGACTCACATCTAAACCTTAAATAAAGTATACAAACCCCCAAAACTATGGAAAGAGAATAGGTTGGACGACAAACCAATAAACCCTTAAATAAGGGTGAGAAATCCTGGTCAACTAGGGTCGAATAAAACTAATCTTGGAGATTTATCCCTCTACTATCCCTTCCCCTCCTTTAAAGTTATATTCCAGAATATTAGAGGCCTCAATTGTAATGGAATGATGAAAATTTCAAAGGATAAATGGAAATCATAAAACTAAACTTTCATGACAATCTAGGAAACAAATACTTCTTGCAAAGTTATAAGCTAACTAACTACTAAATGGGGACACAGTTTCTAACTAGTGGCGAATGATGCCCAAGGATAGTCCCACAACCTTGTTATTATCTATAATTCTATTATAACTGCTACAACAACCCCTTCAAAAATCTGGAAACCCCTAAAACATTTCGGAGCCCCTATATCATGTGGAGCCCTTGCATCACTGGGGATCTGATCAAAGAATTCATCAGTATTGAAGAACCCCATAAAAATATTAGTTTTCAGCTAAGTATAGCTAAGTCGCTAGTTCCTACCTAAAGTTAGCTAGTCATGGTTTGAGAGTGCGACTAAGTCTTAAACTTGCGACCGTCGCGACTATTGCAACCCGTGCGACCCACTAGTCGCATAGGTCATGATAGCATTCCGTAATTTAAAGGTTGAAGGAAAAACCATAGAGCCAACATCAAAACCACTTTCGATTTTAGGATCTAGCCCTCCTAAACTCAAGAAGGATCTCTCCATGAGATTTAGCTTTGTTTAATTGGAATTTCAAGCTAGTTATTGGGTTGAGAGTTTAGTTTTTGAAAATGATTTGGTTGGAATATCAAGAGGAATCCAATGGCCAAGGGAGTCAAATAAAGCTAGATGCTGCATCAAATGTTTAAAAGAGTAATCTCAAGGCAAGCTAGTTACATTTACTACATCTCTTAAAGTGAATTATGAAGTGGAGAAAAGTGTGTTTTAGTAGTGATTGAAAAGCATTTAAGAATTTTTCAATCAAACTTCAGAAGAAAACATACAGATTGTAAAAGAAATCCAAATAAGGTGTTAAATTAACATATCTTATTTTTCACATCTCTTGTTTTACAATTAGATTTCAAATGATAAACATACGTAGAATAACAGTGGAAATAATAGTTACAATAAGAAAAGCATAACTCGTAAAGTGTAGCACAAGAATCTTGTGAAAATTCTTTATATTATTGACCAATCCATTTGAGCTCAATGAGAATCTTCACATTGGACAACATATTTCTTCATACAAACCCCAACATCTATTACTTCAAATGATGAAGTATTTATAGAAATTCTAAACTAAAATATATTGATAAAAATCTCAACATTTTTTTACAAATATCCTAAATTGTTTTACACAAATAGGAATGAAATGTAGGAAATTAAAAACTAATGTATCTACTTGGAACATTGTGGATTTTTGTTGACAAACAAGAGAAAATTGAATTTCATTGCAACTCTTAGTTGATGAGGTGGCTAACTTTCTTTGAGAACTTTCCTCCCAAAATTCTGCAAAATAGGGTCCAATCATCCCTTTGTATATATCAATCCGAGATAGCTCTGTAAAATGTGAGAGATTTTATTGTAGATAAATATGTTCTTGAGATACACCTCTCTCCATGTCCCAAAATGTAGCTCCAATTGTTCCCAATTTTCTCTGCAAAAAGGTGATTGAAACAAGACTTTGCACAGTCCAAACAATAGTCTATAAATATGTAAATTTATTTCTCATTCTATAATAGTTGTGTAAAATATGAAGTATGTTATTGTACGTTGGCATCTTAGGAACACAAAAATCCTCTAGTTTCTCGAGAATCATTTCTGATTGGCCACAATCGATTCTGCAAAAGTATGACTAAATAGGGAAATTTGGGAAAATATGTCTCTAAAGCTTCATCTATATATCCCAAACCATAATATATTTTAGAAAAATGAGAGAGGTTTTTGTACATGGGGTTTTTGAAGAAAAAACCTCTTTCCATTTCTAAAAGTTCGTCCTCATTGGTTTGGACACCATGTTTGAAGTCAATGTGGCATATAGGAAAAAGCATAGTTTGAATTGATCATGAGATAGATGAATGATGTGGATGCGGGAGATGGCATGGAAGTCAAGGAATGGAGGGTAACATAAGCAGGAGTGCATGGGAAATATGGTGGGAAAGGAGAGTGGTAAGCAAGAAGGGGGTAAGCAGTTTTCGAAGGGGGGTCGGAGTGGCAGGCGGTATCATGAGGGGGCCAGGGTGCGAAATGCAGAGGGGAAGACACATAGCATGGGACCGGTGGGGTAAAACCGCCTTTTTGGACCCCCCTGGTGGTAAATATAGGATGGAGAAGGGGGGCCGAAAAGGAATGTGAGTCGTCGATCTATGGAGCGAGAGGATCAAGGAGCTGGAAAGATGCAACTCTTTAACCCCATGTGACAAAATTTCTTTTTGTAGTTTTCAATCATACAATAAAATAAAACTATAGTAACAAGGCCTTTAGTATAGTTTTATTTATTCATGTTTAAATGATGTGATTAACTTAATCTAAGCATACTTAATTATCCTCTAATGCTGCATTTCGTCTTGCAAGCATACTTTTTATTTTTCTTAAGGTTTTAACCTTTTTTGGAAATAATTTACAATATTGAGCATTATTTACAAAATTTGAAATATAATAATGATCAGCTATAATCAATCAATCCTATAAAAAATATAGGACCCTAAAAGTGGCTCTAGCTAGGGATGGCACTTCCTGGTGAAGTGTCAAGAACACCGTAGACTATTAGCTTGATCCATTGGGCTAATCCCAAAACCTAAAACCTATTCTGCCATAAATATCTGCTACTAAAAAACTCTCAAACTGAAATCGAAACCATTCTGCATACTGGAATCTGAAATATACACTGAACTGAAAGTCATACTGCAATATGAAACTAAAACTGGAAAGAATGCTTTGAAAAACAAAAATGCTCAAGTTACTGAGCTTATTTTCACTTTGTTTCCTAGTTTAATCTGATAAAATGACTGCCATATCAAGTGATAACAAACATCCATTGCAACCATTCAACCAAATCGATACTTATTTGAAGTTTGCATTCCACTTCTTTAGGCGGAAAAATAAATTCAGAAAATGGCATAACTTTTCCACTCGATCCAATAGATGCATTGATGAATCTAGAAAATTTTCTCTTCACCAATGACTACAATAAAACTGACCAAAGGATCATGGAAAACATGCAACATAAGATCTTCAGGATGATTTAAAACAATAAAAAAAAACTCATTCCAAACTGTTGTTTTTCTTATGTGTTGAAACTGATTCTCTTCAAATAGAATGGGAGAAAATTATTTTTCCTTGTTATTATCCACTATAGACAAGTGTTCTGAATGCTCTTGAATCTCCTAAAATATGACAATAATATCCTTTACTTGCTTATTAGTACAATGAATTTATTCTTTAATTTGATCTTCTTCGATTGAGACAACCATAGTGTTAATGTGTTCATCCATGGTGTTGTATCTTAAGAAACCAATTTCCTGGCTGTGGAGAAATTGTGCTTAAGACATTAATGATAATTGTTTGTTGTCACTTATTTTTCACTTTATTGTTTGTTGTGTTCTCAAATGAAGGACCTAGAAAATTTGGTCTTTAACCCTTAATACATGTATGACCGAAACATCTCACAATGCCATTTGTTGCTAGATATAAATGATGAATGAAGAAAGCTTGAAGGAGAAGTTAAAGATAATATGTTGCTTAACACAAAACCTACTATCTGTCACTTAGAAGAATTATGAAAATTAGAACTGAATCATAGACAATATGCGTAACACAGAAACTACTATCTACAACACTTGGAGAATTTAAAGATAATATGTTACCTTACACAGAAACTATTATCTATAACTTAGAAAGGAAGGTGGAAACTTCAAGTATAGGAGCGCTCTTTTAAGGAATTTTAACTTTATCTACATAATCAAATAAAGACCTGCAGCTTCATCACTATACTTGAAAGAAGAAAACATAAGATGACACATGACAAAGAAGGTTACAAAGTTGTACCCAACAATTCATGGAAAAGTTTGATTCTTTCATTAATCAATAGTTATATCAAGAATACAGTGGCCTAGTCTCTGGATTCTCCAAAATTCAAACCACCCCTCTATGTAAATCTTCCTCCTTTTATAAATTTGTGAAATAGTTGCTGATCTCTGAAACTGTCAAACTACTAAACTATTTCCCTAACTATCTGAAGTAAAAAATACTACAAAAAATTACACAGAGGGTAAAAGACACCTCGAAGAACATGAAATAACAGGAAATAACTGAACTTAGAAGATGACAATGGTTGTTGGCTTTTCGGCTCTATTAATCGGCTCTTGAGTTCCTCTATGGATGCTTTAATAATTCTTAATCCACTTAAACCATAATTAACTGCATTAGACTTTGACTTATGCGTAGACTGGGGCTTACGTATATATCAAGTGCGCTTATATTGGCCAAAAAACAAAGAAAACATGCCCAATTTCCCTTTCTTCGGACTCGACTTTAACATTTATTTTCTCTTTATACAATGAAATTAATGCAAACCTTTGGCTTACCGCGGAACTCAAAAAGAATTAAATCTATTGCATAAACCCATCAGTTCCGCCTTTTCAACGCTCCATAGACTTCTCATCGCAAATTGCAATCAACCTTTTCAAATGATATATCACTACAAAACTTAACAATATGCGATATAACGGACATGTCGAGAGTTTAAAACTTAATGCATATATTTTTGGGTTCGACCATTCTCCACCGTAGATTTCAACCCCAGTATCCGATGGCTAATATCAATTTCGGGTGGACTAATTGCACGAGAGCTACTTGCCTGAAATGGGCGGTTTTTCTCTCTCCTCTAGTGCTACGTGTCAACCATTGAATGGAATCAGGCACTTTCCTCTAACTACCATTTACCACTTTGCATCCGCCCAAAATCCCGCTTATAGCTTTAAATCTACCCTTCGTCTTGGTTAACGCCTGGACTTCGACCATCAACGACGGCGATGCACCTTTAGATTTCTCTTCCACCAGTGCTTTTGGTTAATCTTTGTCGTTCATCCCTTGATTCCAATCCACATGATTAAGTCTAGATTTTTCATACCCTTCGAACTCATCCGTTGATCTCCAAGACCCAACGGTTCCTATGCATTCATTCTTCATTTGTCCACTCACTTTGACTTTGCACCATTTCTTCAGTATTTTGTGGTTTTGGGTCTTTAAAACATAATATATATGTGTTTTGGGTCTGACTATCTTGAATCACAATCGGCCAAAGCTGAGGTGCTATGTTATAATTTCCCACTATGATTTGTGATTGCGATTTAATTGCATCGCTTTTGATCCTTGGCTATACCGGGGCCGATTGTTTTATTCGTATTTGTTCCTTTAGCGATTTCCAATATACCATTATCACTTCTTCCTCTTGATTTTATCTATTTTTTAAAAGTATTTCCAAGTGATTCTTGAATGAAAAATGAATACTATAGTTAACAAAAATGCATGTTACAACATCTGGCTCCACCTGGGGATAATGCCTTTGTCACAGAAGCACTAAGAACTGCAGATTAGTGCCTTGTCCTCAAGCATGGAGTCATACATTGCTTTGCCAAACTTAACTGTGTGAAAATTTTGTAGAGTGAACCCATGACGATATCTGCAATGATAGGATGCTTGTGCTTTGATAGAAAAATATTGAGGATCATAGATTAGTAGCCTTAATTGGGCATGGAGACCAAAACTATGAAAACCCTGAAATTTGGCAAACTGAAACCTGACATTCTTGAAGTCTAAAACCTCTATAAACTAGTTTCCAACTGGGACAGTGATCCTTATTTATCAACTAAGATTAAACTGAAGAACTGCAACTGGAAACCAAATGCTCAACATCTGATCTTATTTATGTACAAATTCCTACATATGTACATGATTGATGTCCATCATGTGAAGTCAATCTTCCAATGGTACTAGGTTAGCATCTGAATGCCTGATCTAGAATCATTCTGCCAGTTAATCTTGAAAATACAATTCATCCTGAACAAAATATAAATTATGCATAAGGGCAGCTCACAAAAAAATTTAGGAATATATCCACAAGGTAGGATGCGTATACTTCTCATAAATTCCTCCATGTAATCTGCTACATTATCTTCAAAAGTATAAGAAAAAATATGGTCCTAATGGATAATATGTTCAACAGAACAATCAACAACATCTTTAATAAAATGATCTATGTCACTTTCATGTCTTCGCTTTTCATCTCTAAGCTTTGATTAAAAATAATTTGTAAATTTAACTTCGGGAAGAAAAAGAAATTTTTTCACATTACTATACGACATATGATCAACTTCAAATAAATTATTTACCTCTGATCCATGGGCATCAATATGTTCTTCAATGCACTGATATACAATCTCTTTATCAGCTTTCTTTTTACATAAGATAGCCTCTTTTTCTATGATAGAAGGCTCAATATATTGCTATCCAACATATCTCACTTGCTGCTTTCTTTCTCTATGTTCAACACCCAACTGATGAACTTGAAGAGCTTCATCCTATTCCCCATTTAAACCATTTTCGTTATAGATAGGAGGACCATCACATTTATCAAGATAAGATCTCTGGGGATTTATTTGCAACTTAATTATTTTTTCCTCTTCGTGAGAGGTGAGCGGAAATTCTTGATGCATGTTTGAACTTTCTTCTATCTGAATACTCTCTTTATTTGCTTGGAACTATCTCAACCAATTCTCTGCTTGGGAGATTATTGAAGAATTATACACATCATTTTTGAGAAAATGATAGTTCTTTGCTTTCAGAGACCTGCTCATAATTAGTCTGGCTATAACCTCTCTGAATGCTTGATATATTATCAACAAGATCATTTGTTTCTTCAATAGGATTATCATGAGCTTTTAAAGTTTCTTTAGCATCATAATATTCACAACAACCTTCAAAAAGAAATTTGTGTGGATAATAAATTCTACAAGAAGAATTGAATACTAAATGGAAATATTTCGAAGATGAAATGCTTGAACGAGGAAGAGACCTAAACCAAACCCTAGCTTCTAGGTCCAAAGAAAACAAAAACAACTTCATCTTCACATCTTCATGAATGATGCCCTGCTGCTCCATGCATTCATGAAACTCTTGGAGGTGCTGAGGTGGACCTTCATATTCCTTTCTACTGAATTTTTGAAGATACTCATTCCAGGCATAAAATCCAGGCATATCATGAGGGTAGCCGATGATCCCAGTAAAATCAAATGGATCAAATTTATGGACTAAAAATGCAAGGAGAGCCATTAAAACCTAGAAAAGAAAACTTCAAAGTGTAGTGGAGTCGCCAATTAATGTTGTAAGTGAAGATCACAGGTGTGAATGTACAACCATCTGTTGAAACTTGTCACTCTCAAGAATCAGCTTCAAACTTAATAAACCTAGGGAAAAGTGTTCTTAATCAATTGTTTTGCAGGCTGAGCTTCTTGTGGAGTCACCTTTTATTGATTTTATTCGAAACAACCAAGTATTTCCTCCTCACTGAACAACCAAAGGAAAATATTGAAAACCCAGGGAAAAGTGTTCTTGTCTTCTCTCCGGCAATGGAACCAATTAATGTTGTACCTTAAGAAACCAATTTCCTGGTTGTGGAGAAATTTTGCTTAAGACATTAATGCTTATTTTTTGTTGTCACTTATTTGTCACTTTATTGTTTGTTATTTTCTCAAATGAAGGACCTAGAAAACTTAGCCTTTAACCCTTAATACATGTATGACCGAACCATCTCACAATGCCATTTGTTGATTGATATAAATGATGAATGAAGAAAGCTTGAAGGAGAAGTTAAAGATAATATTTTGCTTAACACAGAACCTACTATCCATCACTTAGAAGAATTATGAAAATGAGAACTGAATCATAGAAAATATGCTGCTTAACACAAAAACTACTATCTGCAACCCTTGGAGAAGTTAAAGATAATATGTTGCTTTACACAGAAACTATTATCTATAATTTAGAAAGAAAGGTAAAAAATTCAAGTATAGGAGCACTCTTTTAAGGAATTTTAACTTTATCTATAGAAGCAAATAAAGACCTGCAACTTCATTACTATACTTGAAAGAAGAAAACATAAGATGACACATGGCAGAGAAGGTTACAAAATTGTACCCAAAAATTCATGTAAACTTCTGATTCTTTCAACATTTATATCAGGAATACAGTGGCCTAGTCTTTGGGTTCTCCAAAATTCAAACAACCACCCCTCTCTGTAAATCTTCCTCCTTTTATACATTTGTGAAACAATTGCTAATCTCTAAAACTCTCAAACTACTAAACTGTTTCCCTAACTATCTGAAGCAAAAACTATTACAAAAAATTACACAAAGGGTAAAAGAAACCTCAAAGAACATGAAATAACAGGAAATAACTGAACTTAGAAGATGACAATGGTTGTTGGCTTTTCGGCTCTGTTAATCGGCTCTTGAGTTCCTCTATGGATGCTTTAATAATTCTTAATCCACTTAAACCATAATTAATTGCATTAGACTTTGACTTCTGCGTATACTGGGGCTTACGTATATATCGGGTGCGCTTATATTGGCCAAAACACAAAGAAAACATGCCCAATTTCCTTTTCTTCGGACTCTTAACATTTATTTTCTCTTTATACAATGAAATTAATGCAAACCTTTGGCTTACCGCGGAACTCAAAAGGAATTAAATATATTGCATAAACCCATCAGTTCCGCCTTTTCAACGCTCCATAGACTTCCCATCGCAAATTGCAATCAACCTTTTCAAATGATATATCACTACAAAACTTAACAATATGTGATATAACAGATGCGTCGAGAGTTTAAACCATAATGCATATATTTTTGGGTCCAACCATTCTCCACTGTAGATTTCAACCCCAGGATCCGACAGCTGATATCAATTTCAGGTGGACTACTTGCACGAGAGATACCCACCCAAAATGGTGACTTTTCTCTCTCCTCTAGTGCTACGTGTCAACCATTGAATGGAATCGATCACTTTCCTCTAAAGACCATCTACCACTTTGCATCCCCCCGAAATCTCGCTTATAGCTTTAAATCCTCCCTTCGTCTTGGTTAATGCCTGGACGTGTTCACGCTCGATGACCATAGATCTTCAACCATCAATGGCGGCAATGCACCTTCAGATTTCTCTTCCACTAGCACTTCTGGTTAATCTCTGTTGTTCATTCCTTGATTCCAATCTACATGATTAAGTGTGGATCATTCATTCCCTTCAACCTCATCCGTTTATCTCCAAGACCCAACGGTTCCTATGCGTTCATTCTTCATCTATCCACTCACTTTGACTTTGTGCCATTTCTTCAGTATTTTGTGGTTTTGGGGCTTTAAAACATAATATATATGTGTTTCGGGTCCAACTATCGTGAATTGCAAGCGGCCAAAGCTGAGGGGCTATGTTATAACTACCCACTGTGATTTGCGATTGCAATTTAATCGCATCACTAACATATATATATATAGATATATATATATATATATATATATATATATATATATATATAATATATATATATAATATATATATATATATATATAATATATATATATATTGGTTATGGCTACATATAACCATTTATATTATGATTTGGTTTGATCCTTAGCTATACCAGGGAAAATTCTTTTATTCTTACTTGTTTCTTTAGCAATTTCGGATATACCATTATTACTTCTTCCTCTTGCTTTTATCTATTTTTTGGAAGTATTTTCAAGTGATTCTTGAATCAAAAATGAATACTACAGTTAACAAAAATGCATGTGACAACACATGGTATCTGAAATTGTTGGACACCTAATCCTAAAGGGTTAGCATGGAAGCCGAATGGACAAAGCAGTCCAAGAGACCTTGGGATGTGAATCCCAACGGTCACCAAATGTACTATAAATGTATATCAAATTGTTAATAAAAAATGCAATGCATGCTTTATCTTTCCTAATTGTTCTCCCTCACCATGTGTGTTTAACATGGTATCAGAGTGAGCGTATTCCTACCCTGCAAAATTAATGTGAGCCATTTGTCTTATGGCCTTTTTGTGCAATTTATTTCTGCCTGAAACTGCAAGCGCAAGCGCTGTCCAAGCTGGTCTGACATGTCTTTCTGCCATACCGGCGCTCTATTCTCATGTGTAACTGCCATACCGACGCTTTATGCTCATGTGTAACTCCTATTTTCGAACTCAAAGATTCCCCGACTGTTCTGAAGAAAGCGTTTCATATTTGCAGAAAATCCGAGCTGCAGTGAGAGGGGCGATTCTCATCCAACGCTTCTTTGAACGGGTCCACACAGGAATACGAAACGTCCGACCCAGCTCTGTCGTCCTTCGATGTGCTGGCCTACCTGTTGAAGTCTGACATGAAAACGCTGCCTGCCTGAAGGAAATGACAAAAAAAAAAAACCGCTGACTGAATGATAAACGCGTGCCTGAAGAATTTTCTTCAGACCGATGCACTGAAATAGCTTGTTGCGAACCGCTCTGTCTATACCAGTGGCCTTCCAGTGACCAGACACCGTCAGTCTGTTAGCCCGAGCGCATTTCTTATGATATCTCTGAACGAAGAAGAACCATTGTCGCGCTCCAGGATCATGAGCCAAATCTGCTAGGGTTTAATAATATTATGGGAAAATTAGATACAAATTCAAACCGACGGAGCAGCAAAAAGTAACTGTACCTGGTCATTTCCAGGGACCATAATGAAGAGACGAGATCTCAATTTCAATAGTGGCACGGGGATGAGTCTGGACCAATATGAAGGATAACGATACCCTGAACTATATCTATGCTCGTTTCGTTTCACCAGATTTTGAAGCCCTATAATCTGTTCTTCGAGTTCGTGGGATCCATTGGAGGTCAGAAAATCATTTGAAACAAGGCTGAATTGTTCAGATTATTCACTTAGCTCAGGTTCTGATATAAATTTATAATGCTCCATATCTGATGCATGAAGTAAGGGCGGATTGAACACTTGTTTAATTGTCTTTCAAACAGTTTTTGATATTGGTGCCATATCACAGGCATGATACGTGTTTCATTCAAAAATCTCTTGAAGTGTTCAAAAACAGCATCCAACACTCGATATGGTAAAGCATACTTTTTGTCCAATAGAAGCTTTATAAAGTAACTGTTTGTGCCAAAGTACTCCATCTCTGCTATTTTCATTAGACTAGCACTAGAATGAAGGGAAGGAATTGAGACTTTCTGAATGACACTTCCAATAATAACAGCTTCCCGCAAATTGCATGTACGTGACTGACAGAGAGGCAAGAGAATGCCTTTAAAGAAGGCTGGTGACTTATACAATGACTTTTTCAAGGCTTGGTACAATGCAAAATAAAGTCACTTATTTTTATTGATGTCTTCCCTAAGTCATGGAAGTAGGACAAGGTTGCAGAAGCGCTGGGACATCTTTGCATTTAGATTAGATACAAAAATACGTGTTACTTGGTACATTGCATTTGGTGACCATTTCTCTGGTTCTGTGAGATATAACACCTCCTCCCAGAGAGACAACGATGGCACGACCTTCAAAGCCTTTGGAATTTTACCAGCAGTGTATCGACTAAGCAGCTTACGCACTCCTTTATAAACATCAACAATTCCATTATCCAGTGGGGGAATGGGTCGTTCTTCTGAAGCAACTGCAACATTTTTCTCTCGGATTCTCTCTATAATAAGGTCAGCTAAAGTACGCTGAGGGCCAACATTTTCAGACATAAATGCAGCCAATACCTTTTCGTCCTCCTCAGATGCTAAACCAGCTTCTTCATCCCTCTCATTATCAATTTCCTTTTGCTGCCTATGAGCCTCTCTCAATATCTTGCTGCTGATGGTTTGATTTACATACTGTTCGCTCTCCTGCTGCTTCCGAACTTTGCCATGATTTTTCCTGCCAGGTCTATCAAACTGTGCATCCATTTCCTGTTCAAGTGTAAACTGATGTTTCTCTGAACTACCCAAAGACTTTCGCTTTTTCTTGTTTGAGGACTTTCCTCCATTAGACGAAGCGTGCTCTGGAGCCATATTGAATGTCATTCTGTAAGTTGGATACTACCGCAGATAATCAGAAACGGGATGATATGTACATCAATTATAATGGCGCCCCTCTAAGCCTGCCGCTGGATTCATATTGCGAGGCTTCTTCCGTTCAAACTTTTATCAGCTAACAAAAGGGCCGAGTTCCACCTTGAGGGAGGCTAGAATTCTCTCACAAATTCAGTCATATTCAATGGTCTTCGATTCAATTGTCAGGTGGCTATTTTCTGCTTAGTTTTTGTTGAATTTTGGACTGGTGCGGTGACATCCATTTTTGTAATTGTGCCGCGTGTAAGTTTAATATTGGAGAAAATGGCCAGAATTAATTATTGTTTAGAGCTATTGAGCACATTAATGTTATCTACGGTTGAAGACACGGTGAAGGTCAACAAAGGCACTCTTTTTGACATCCAAACGTCTCTACAAAATGCACTCGAAAAAATTGAATTTTTGGAGCTTGAAACAAAGCTGCAGCAAGAAGAACTACAGTAATGGAGTCATCATTCTGAACCTGTTTCTGTTCAGAAGATTGAAACAGACTCCCATAAACAGCAAGTCAATAATGTTCCTGTTCATTCAAAGAAAGCAGCTGGTGTACATGCAGATGCAGAAACTCAGTTTGCACTTTCCAAGCCCATCATTAGACCTTGGGAACAACTTGTCCACAACAAGCACAGAACTGGTCTTGGATATGACAAGGAATTGTCCTTTCATATTCCAGACTACTCAAAGCCCATTCAGTTTCAGAGTGCTGGTTTCATTTATGACAGTTCACCTGCTCCTCATGATAGTTCAGCTACAGCTGTTCCAGACTCTGCTCCTCTTCCACAATAACAACAACAACAACAACAGATCGTGAAATGCCAACACTGTGATCGAGTTGGCCATCTGAAAGATCACTGTTTTGATCTTCATCCATGTAAGCACTATCATAAAACTAGCCATTCTTCAAAAAGATGCTTCAGAAACAAACACCCTGCAAGAACAAAGATTCATCTAGGATGGATCGCTTCTTGGCAATGGGCATCAACAGCCAAGAAGATATTTCAAACACATGTCAGAACTTGTTCCAGAATATTGAACAGTCTTGTAGTTGAGTTTTCTCCATCTTCTCACCTTGTATCTGACAGGGGGGAAATGATGGTCATCTACAAGCTTCAAAGCCACATCAAGCGAGCCTGAGCCACAACCTGCCACACCAGTTTCAGAGTTGTGGCCAGAGATAAAGATGCCTGAACATGCCTTCAGTTGGCGATTGGGACACTTCCTCTAGTAGAAGACTTCAGCTTCTTGCCAGTTTTTGGAAGAGTTCCAGGAACAAAATTGAGAACACTTTTTCTAGCAGAAGACTCCAGCTTCTTGCCAGTTTTGGAAGAGTTCCAGGAATTGCATTAAGCATTCCAGAGTTGTTGGTCATCCTTAAACCATCACAGGTTGAGACTTCCCTTTTGAGGTTGAAGTTTTACCTTTTATGCGGGGTGAGGCCTCCCTTTTATGGTTGAAGGTTTCCCTCTTTAAAACAATAGGATCACTTCCTCTAGCAGAAGACTTCAGTTCTTGCCAGTTTTGGAAGAGTTCCGGGAACTGCACTAAGCGTTTCAGTGTTGGTGGCCATCTTTAAACCACCGCCCTTTTTTACCAACATTTCATAGAGCACATTCAGCCTAGTGCTGCCATGCATTATTGCACATTTTGTATTACAGCTCTTTTCTTGGACTCATACATAACCCTTCGGATTAAGGTGGGGAATGTTGGACACCTAATCCTAAAGGGTTAGCATGGAAGTCGAATGGAAAAAGCAGTCCAAGAGACCTTGGGATGTGAATCCCAACAGTCACCAAATGTACTATAAATGTATATCAGATTGTTAATAAAAAATGCAATTCATGCTTTATCTTTCCTAATTGTTCTCCCTCACCATGTGTGTTTAACAGAAATATCCTACTAATTTTCACTATTGTCCTCTTCCTGATCGGGTTCAGGATGCTAAATTTCTTCCTTACCTCTGGCTGATCAGTTTTTTATGGTGCTGCAAGAACTATTTCCTATGGGGAATCTTCATGAACATATAAACAACACACATCCTCTGTTTCTTCCTAAGGGGAAAACAATTCAAGCAAGGCTTCTACTTTTTGTTCATACCATTGAAAAGGATTTTCATCTAAAGCCTCTAGTATTTCATCGTTTGTGAACTAGTCATCATCATAGCAATCTTCCAGATATTGAATAAAACTTTCAAAATGATCATATTAGTTTTGACTCAAAAGCAAAGATGGATAATCCTCTCTATATTTCTCACAAAAAATAGTATGAAAATGCTTTAATGAGCATATTCTAGCAGCACGCAGATTTTCATACCAAGATCTACCCTTTTCCTCCAAAGTTGCCATAAAAATGTTCATAAGACAATCTTTAAGAAATTTGACTTGAAGCTTACATATGTGCATATGAAACCTTAATAAATGTACAACAGCATCATCTCCTTTTTTATATTTAAACAATGGAAAATAAATTAACCAATCATTGGTAGGCATGGGATTTGGAAAACTTTGAATTCTTGATCTATCCTTAGGAGCATACTTGCATTGTATTATTGAAATCATTTTGAAAAAAATGAACAATGGAATGGAGTCACCATAAGTGCTTTACAATTATGGATTCTTTGATAAGGGATTCTCCATGCAAACTTTGAGGCCCTAGATACTTTGAACATGGAGTTACCAAGTGAATAATTTAGCTTTCTTGTGTCTGATCATTGTTCACCTTCAGCAATCAGATCTGGAACTTGATACACTTTTCTGAGGAAGATAAAATGTCCTCCCCAGCAGAGTCGCCACTATGTTAGCATTCCGTAATTTCAAAGCTGAAGGAAAAACCACAGAGGCAACATCAAAACCAATTTCAATTTTAGGATCTAGCCCTCCTAAACTCAAATAGGGGTCTCTATGTGAGATTTAATTTTTTTTACTGGGAATTTCAGGCTATTTATTGGGTTTAGAGTTTGGATTTTTAAAATGGTTTGGTTGTAAGATCAAGAGGAATCCATTAGCTAATGGATTGAAATAAACATGGATGTTGCATCAAATGTTTAAAAGAGTAATCATAGGGTGAGCTAGTTACATTTACTGGATCTCTTAAAGTGAATTATGAAGTGGAGAAAAAGTGTGTTTTAGTAGTGATTGAAAATCATTTAAGAATTTTCCAATCAGACTTCAGAAGAAAACATACATATTGTAAAAACAGCACAAATAAGGTTTTCAATTAATTTATCTTATTTTTCACATCTCATGTTTTACAATTAGATTTCAGATGATAGGCATATGTACAATAACAGTGCAAACAATAGTTACAATAAGAAAAACATCACCAATAAAGTGTAGCACAAGAATCATGTGAAAAGTCTTTGTATTATTGATCAGTCCATTTGAGCTTAATGAGCATATTTACATTGGACAATAGATTTATTCATAAAAACCCCAACATCTATTACTTCGAATGATGAAGTATTTATGCAAATTCTAAACTAAAATATATTGATAAAAATCTCAAGATCTTTTTACAAATATCCTAAACTATTTTAAAGAAATAGAAATGAAATGTAGGACATTCAAAACTAATTTATCTAGTAGAAACTATCATTATGGATTTCTGTTGGCAAATAAGAGAAATTTGAATTAGATTGCAACTCTTAGTTTAGAGGTGGCCAACTGTCTTTGAGCATTTTCCTCCCGAAATTCTACAAAATAGGGTCTAGTCATCCCTTTGTATATCTCAATCCAAGATATATATGTTAAACAAGAGAGATTTTATTGTAGATAAATATGTTTTTGAGATAAACCACGCTCAGTTTCCCAAATTGCAACTCCAGTGGTTACCAATATTCTGTGAAAATAGGCATCCGTGAACCGAACGACCTTCTCCCCTTCTCCCGGATGCCGGGCCATAACCGCAACCCATCTAGTCATCCTAGGCTCTCGAGGAGCCCCTGACCCAACTGTAAGATGCTGTGGGATCAACATGGGAACCCTCTCTAGGGCAAAGCTGACAACCAAAGCCCCATATCCAAAGGTCTTTAGTCGCCCTTGCTTTGCCCTGGTCAACTGGCCTTTAACATTGGCCAGTACAGCTTCGCACCAGTTGAAAATGGTGCCCTAAAAGCAGTCTACCGCCATCCGCATCTGGGACCCGGTAACCATATGAAGAGCGGCTGCACCGCAGATTCTGGCAACTGTAAATGCAATTACCATAAGTTCAGGATGGGTTATGTATTTGATTTCAATCCCCTTGTCCTGGTCCTGGTTATTACACCACTCTAGCCGGAGGCTAGTAAGGGATTGGCCACCCGGCCTAGTCCCGAATAGAGATAGGTTTTCACCCTTGTTGGGCAAACCAGTAAGGAAGTATACGTCTGAGGCCTCAATCTCGAGCTGAATGCCTCCGATGTAGAAGCGCTGGTCCTGAATATGCCACCTCTCTACCAGCCACTCCAGAAATGGTACCTGGGCCTTCATGCCGGGAATGACCCAGTATTTGTATAGCCCGCATGCTCGTAAAGCATCAATCGTTGGTTGATGAGCTAAAGCGGCTGCATCAACATCTTCGTGTTCCCTTTCTCTCCAATCCAGCATGGTGAGTAACCCTACACATCACAAGACATGTTTTAGTAATCATGAAATCAAATTTTAAAGGTTTCTTTGGAAGTTCATGAGTTTGGGGTGCGCTTTGCACGGGGTACGCACCCCGCCTTCAGGAACAGAGCGTAGGTACGCACCTGGCCTGAAGATAGGTTGCGTACCCCAACCATTTTTCCTTTAAAGAAAAATGTCGGGGTACGCAGGTTACCCATGGGCCACCTGCGTACCCCGAGAAGCGCGCCCTAAAACCCTATGGCCTCCAAA
>APFE030968037.1:143116-182502 GCA_000404065.3 Pinus taeda | reverse complement strand
CAGGAGTCTGCAAAAAGGCCAACTTCCTCAGATCATATCTCCGAAAATATCCCACGAAACGCTCTGAAATTCGGACCCAAAGTTTAGCGCCAATTCTTCTCAAATGGGTTTTTTTTGCGACTTCTGAAACATCACAGAAAAAAAGTTATAGCGAAAATTCCACGATGACTTTGTTGGAGCAGCGAAACCCTAGAATCCAAAGCTCTGATACCAAATGTTATGAAACCAGCTCAAAAAAGATAGAAAAGATAGATCAACGCCTTAGAATTCAGCCTCTTCGAGGGGGCACCCTCCTTTACATTACATAAATGAACAATTCTTGGATGATACAAATGAAAATACCTCCTTTCTATATATAGGAGTCTAAGGGGTCATAATGTAATAAGAGCCGACATAACAATAATAATGTAAGGGCACAATAATAACAATAGTGGGCTTCTATGGGGCACAATAGTGACAATATGGGCACTACATGGGTACATCAATATAATAAGGGGGTTGTACTAATAACAATAAGGGGTTACACTAGTAGTATAGGGGCCTAACATACTTCCACTACCCATAATTAGTTTGCAGCATTTCCCATACGACTTGCATACATTCTGTAACAATACTTTCCTCTCTGTCTGATCAACTACTTCCATAGCTGGTTTCAATAACACCTTGTTCAACACCAAGGCTTCCCCAGTATTTGGCATATTTTCCACCTACTGTGGTGGTGCTTCCACTTCATCGAGCTGAGCGACATATGCTCCCCTCTACCCAGTTTGTTCATTTTCAGGACATTCAAAGGACCCGTGTCCCCACTTGTGACACTTGTAACACTGATAGGAATTTCCTCTGCCTCTGCAATTACCTCTTCCTCACTGGTGTGACCTTCCTCCTCTGGTGTTACCTTCCCTTTCATTCGGTCCCAAAGGCTTCGAACCACTGCCCTTTTTATTGTTGCTGGCAGTCCTACCTCTGCCAAAGATCTATCCCTAAAATCTACCAGAACCACGTCCTCTTCTGGCATTTTGTTTTCTAGAAATCTTTTCCTCCACCTTCAAAGCAATCTGATAAGCTTCCTCTATGGTCTTAGGGGAAAGAATACTAATTTCGTCTAGGATTTCCATCTGTATACCATTTAAAAACCTCGTTATTTTCTCAGGGGTGTCTTAGACATAACCAGCTCTTAGGCTAACTTTATAAAATTCTTCATTATACTCCTTTACAGTCATCATTCTCTGCTTCAGGTTCTGTACTTGTCTATAAAGGGCAATTTGATAATCTTTAGGCAAAAACTTGCTCTTCATCTTAGTAACCATTCTGTCCCATTTTTTAATCAATGGTTTGTTTAATCTCCTCCTTTCTACCTGTACATTGTCCCACCATAGAGCTCCATGTCCCTTGAATTCGGTGACAGAAAACCTGATCCTCTTGTCTTCGCTAATTTCTTCATACTCAAAATATTTATCTAGCTCAATTATCCAGTCTAGCAATGCCTCTGTGGACAGACTACCATCATAATTAGAGAGCTCTGGTCTTGGCTTGCTGCTAGACAATAAAACTAACCACAATAGTTTAATTTCCGGTCCTTCGTCATCTGACCCATCTGTCGTGGCTATGTTTTCCTCCTCACTATCATCCCCACCTTTCGGATCTCTATGCCTTCCTGCTTCCACTACTGCCAAACGTGTAGTTAAATTCCTAATTTCTTCTCGTAGCCCTTCATCTGCTACTCTTCTGAGCCCTCTTCCTTGACCCCTTCTTCCTACCTCCAATTCTTTTTTTTAACTGAGAGAAAAGGACAACCCGCTTTGATACCAAAAATTGGTGGTGATCCCAAGAGGGACGATGTGTCACCAAAGCGCATTATTACATATCTTCCGAATAAAGGGAATCAGGGTTTTGGTGCAAGGGTTTAATGAAGCTTTAATGTATTAGGCTTGAACCTATGTACTGGCCTCGGTTCCACAAATGCAATTCGTTTCTACCTACCGGGGTAAAACTACGCGTCAGCCTCCATTTTGGTTTTTCTGCATTGTCAGTCGGGTTCAACTTGTTATGTATGTTGTGCCTTTGTTTGTTACTTGGGGTGATATGTTTTATGTTCCATGGAGGCTTCAAGTTGTCTTACTCTCTATGAGTTCCCTCTTGCTCTCTGTTCTTTGGTTTAAGCTTCATTTTTTTCTGCTTGTAGTGGTTTTTGTTATTAGTCCCGAAATTGACCTAGCTTATGTATCCAAAGGTGTTTCTCTTGCTACTACTGTGGGCGGCTTCAACAAACACTATTTTAGGTGAGATTGTGTTCTGGTTTCAATTCCACAATTTATTTTATTGATTCTAACTCTCTGAACCCTTCGTGAGCAAGTAAAACTCATTAATGGCAGTCTCACTGGGAGAGTCCCTTTGGCTAAAGACTTGGTTCTCAACCTCTATCTTGGAAAAGACTCCTTCGAGGTAAACCCTTGTTCTTCCCTTTCTTAAACTACTCTCTGTCACCTTGTTTCATTTATCATTTTGGTTTTGTGGACTTCCATCTTGTTTTTGTGGCGGTGTGCAGGTCGGTTCTAGAGATTGCTACTCCACGGCCTCAACCTTGGGAGTCTTTACGGCTTGGGAAAACAAGGTAGGATCCCTCCATGTTTGCCTAGTTAACTTTGCTTGTGTTTTCTTTAATTGGCACAAGCTGTTGGTTCTCGTTTCCTCTGTTATATTTGTATGGCATTGTGGGTTTGAAACCCTTGCTGTCAATTTGTTCTGAGCTTGCATAATGCTTTCAGCTTGTTTTGAGTCTGCATAAACGTTGGTTTCTAGCTTCTATGGGTTACGAAACCCTTTAGGTTTTGTTTTGAAAAATGTATATTGAACTGGGATTTTTCATTGAGAACTATATATCGAATTGTTAAAACTTTAAAATGAAATGAAATGCATAGGCATGCTTTTTTACTATATGACATTTGTACCTGGGCCTTTATTTTGTTGAGAAAGATGTGATATCTTGCTAGGCTATGCTTTTTCTGGTTCTTGGTCCTGAATGGCTTCAGTCATGAGACTTGAGTATCATTCTCTTCTTTTCAATGAAAATGCTCCACTATTTTAGTTACAACCATATTTGAAACATGTAGACACAGGAGAAAAACAAAAATGCCTTTCTTTTCTTTATGATAGAGATATTGGACTCATTTGCTTTACACCGATACTTAAAGGAAAAAAAACTGTAAATTCATTTTCTATATTTTCCCCCTCTCTCGATGGAAGGCCCTCCATCATATTTGATTTGTTTCTTTCCAATACATTTTCAGCAGTTCCTTTACAGTTTGAGGAACTATTCCTCAATTATTTTTCGGTTACTAAATAGTTTCTTCAAACAAGTTCCTAACTAATCCTATTTTGTCTAATTTAAAAAACTAATAATGGTTGATTCATCCTTAATTAAGAATGACACAAAATGAAACTAAATGAAACATAAATTTCAAATGTTTTCTTCCCTACCTGTCAAGATAAAATGAAAATAAAAAACATCTCCCAGCTGTCGCCTCTTCACTCGGATGCTCCTGCATCATCCATGATGTCAAAAGCTGCAAAGTTCCTTCTCATGAATCCGTGGGTGCATTTATGACCCACTTTGGATGGAACTCAATGCTGGAAACCCTTAGTTCAGGGGTCCCCATCCTAGTGGTTCCTCAGTGGAGTGATGAAATCACTAATTCCACATGGGTTGAAAGGAAATAGAAGATGGGATTGAGAGTGAATAAACGATTAGCTGATGGGCTAGTGGTGAAGGAGGAAGTGGAGAAATGTATCAGAATGGTCATGGAAACTAAGAAAGACATTGAGATGAGGAAGAACGCTTCACAGTGGAAGACATTAGATAGGGAGACAATGGTGGAAGGCGGGTCCTCAGACAAAAATATTGAAGACTTTATCGAGGAGATTGCTGCCAAATCATTGCTAAGATTTGGCTTAGGTGTTTCGATTTGACAATAGCTACAAGAGATGAAATTTAGTGATTTAGAATAAAAATTAAGTGACTTAAGGAAATATTAATGATACCCAGGGCAACATTAGCTAGACAACAGGGATTTCACAGTGAAACTTACATTAAGAAATTTCATGGGGCATATTGATTCACAGTTTTTATGAATTATAACAATGTTGTATGATGTATTTTCCTTTAGTAGCTAAATTATTTTGGACCATATTTTCTTCTATATCAAGTTTATTACACTTACCTGCATAGTAAGTGCACTTACAAATACATAAAGCTAAAAACAAAAGAAGAAGAAGATAGTGGAGATAAATAAAGACACCAACAAACCATAATAAAAACAAGATGAAGTTAAAACTTTATTAACCTATTTCCCTTCCACACTACTTTACACCTTATTTGATCATTCCCTGTCCCAAAGCAATAAAAATATGAATTAGTTAAAAATAATAAAAATAAAAAACACCCCTCCCGATAATTTAGCTCCTTTTATCCCTTCCTTCCATCATGATCTTTCCTAAAAAAATATTAGACCAAAGAGACAATGAAATTGGTCATTTGACGAATAGGGGGTTGGTTCAAGGGTAGGGATGGGTGTGGATTCACCTTGTTTTTTTCTTTCCCTACCTCCATGCTCTTCCCTTAAAAAATATTAAATTCAGTGGTTCTTAGCTATAGTTGTTGGGATTGTTGCTTCCCAACCCATCCACCAAGGTTCAAGTCTCTGGAAGAATGCTCTATGATTAGGCTCGATGAGTAGGTGGCCACGAGCAGTTTTCACTCCATCTGTGGTTAATAATCATTGGGTCTTTCCTAATATATATATATGAAAAGGACAATTAAAAATGACCATTTGACATACACGAGTTTAGTTTAAGGGTAGGGAGGCTCTTTCATTATATATATAAATATATAATATAAATCAGAGTATATATAATCATATATATATATATAATATATATAATATATATATATAATAGTAATATATATTTAATATATATAAATGAAAGTAACAAAAAAATGACCACAATACATCACGAGTATAGTCCTATTAGGTTAGGAGGCGTAGGGATGATTGAGGGTGCGGATAAAAAGGGTGGAAATGGAGATACGGATGGTGTTGGTTAGAATGAGGGAAATGATCCGGATGTAGGGACTTAGGAATTACTTTCTTCCTTACTATAATATATAAAAATTATATATCTGTTGTGTGTGTGTGTTGGTGTGGTGTTGTTGTGGTGTGTGTTGTGTGGTGTGTGAGCGAAGACATAATATTACCATTTTACATACACAATTGACTCTAATAGGTAGGGAGTTAGGGGATGGTTTGAGTAGAAATGCATGAAGTGATTACTTGCCCTTCCTTACCTAAATGGTCTCTCTCGATCATCGTCTCTCGATATATATATATATAATATAATATAAATATTATATATATATATATATATATATAATATATAATTATATATATATATATATAGATTACAGATATTACATAATTTATAATATTACTAATAAAATTTAAAAATGAAATTATGAAATATAACTTACTAAAATCAATCATCATATTTTAAATATCTTAAATATCCATCTTAACTCCATTGTTAATATGGATCCCTCTCCCTTTGTAATTTACTATATTCTTATTATTCACATTTTCTATCATTCATCACATCATTTTTCATCATTGAAGTTATTCACAATATTTATCATCTCAACAAACTTATGTAACTAAGCAAATTTAAAATTAAAATGACCAGATTAATTTGAGATATATTTAACATATTTAAAATCATTATATCAATATTAGATGATTTTACATATTATTAATAAAACCAATCATCTCTTTGTTAAATTTTCTTTGGCTGCACGTGACTGAAACCAGCCTAAATCCATCTTAACTCTAGATCTATCAAGCGTCGAGAGGGATCAAATGTCTTGAGGTGAAAACCATTCCATATGTTTTGCACTAAAAAAAGAGGTTTTCACCTCAAAGAGATTTGATCCCTCTCGACATTTGATAGATCCCGAGTTAAGATGGATCTAAGATGGAGAGAGGGAGGGAGAGGAGGATGGAGGGATAGATAGATAGATTGGAGAAAGAGAGTGTATGTTTTGTGGGTGATATAGGGAGACAAAGGTAGATAGAGATATAGATGGAAATTTAAGAGAGGGAAGAAAAGAGAGGTGGAGAGGGAGAGGGAGGGACAAAGGGATTGATAGATATGGAGTGAGAGAGCTTGTATGTTTGGGGGGCTGAGATAGAGAGACAAAGAAGGAATGACGAAGCATAATATAAATATATAATATATATTAGGGAAATACAGAAAGAAATACTTATTGGAAAGATGAATTTGATTCATGTATGATGATTTTCTAATCAAACCCAGATCCATCTTTTAAAAAAACTTCCAGATCTATGAATCCTTAGAGATGGATCTAAAGTCTCTTCTAAAAGTGCAAACCTCTTAGTTGAGTGCAAAACTTGAGGAAAATTTTTCACCTCGGGAGATTTGATCCCTCCCTAGCCCTTATAGATCCAGAGTTAAGATGGATCTAGGCTAGCTTTAGTCGTGTGCGGCGAAATAAAATCTAACGAGCATATGATTTTATCAATAATATGTAAATTCATCTAATATTAATATAATCATTTTAAATATGATAAATATGTCTGAGATTAATCTGGTCATTTTAATATTCAATTTTCTTAGTTACCTTAGTTCTTGAGATGATAAAATGAAAATTTTGAATGTAAAGTGATAATGTAATAGTTTTGAAAGATAAAAAATGTGAATAATAAGAATATAGTCAATTACAAATAGTCTCCATTATGACTAATCTCAAACTATTTTCTTCTAATATTCTTATTGTCACCCTTGTTACTTTTGTCATCTTTTCAAATTGATTATATGAAAAGGACATGTTAAACCATTTAATTATTTAGCTCAAGCCACTGAAATAAACATCATACCTTATCTCTCTTTTTCTCCAATATTAATAGGTTGAATTACTATAACAAAAAAATCAATGTGTATTATCAATAATTTTTTGTGCTTACACTGAAATCAATGCATAATGTTAACCTAATCACTTTAAAATTAATGTACCATTATACATCCAATTACATCAAATCAGAAATCATCATCTACACTAAAATCAATGCATCTAATGCAAGCAATCAAATAAGATTGGAAAACATCGTTTACACTAAAATCAACACATTGAATGCAAGCAATCAAATAGGATTAGAAATCAAAATTTACACTCACATCAATGCATCTAGTGCAAGTAAGAAAAAAAGATTATAAACGAAGATCTACACTGAAATTAATACATCTAGTGCAAAGAATAAAATATGATTAGAAATCACCATCTACATTGAAATCAATGAATTTAGTGCTTGCAATCAAATGAGATTAGAAATCATCTACATTGAAATCAATGCATCTGGTGCAAATAATCAAATATTATTAGAAATCATCATCTACATTGAAATCAATGCATCTAGTGCAAGCAATAAAATAGGATTAGACATCACCATCTATACTGAAATCAATGCATTTAGTGCAAGAAATCAAATAGTATTAGAAATCATCTACATTGAAATTAATGCATCTACTACAAGTAATAAAATATAATTATAAATCAACATATACACTAAAATCAAAGCATCTAGTGCATGTAATCAAATGGGATTAGAAATCACCATCTACACTGAAATCATGCATCTACTGAAAAAAAATATTCTTCCGTCTCTCCCCCCTCCATCTATATCTATATCTCCCTCCATATCTCCTTATTTATCTATATATCTCACCCCCCTAAACACACATGCTCTCTCACTCCATATCTATCAATATCTCTTTCCCTCCCTCCCTCTCTCCATCTCTCTCTTCTTCCCTCTCTTCACTTTCCATCTCTATATCTATCTCCCTTTGTCTCTCTATATCACCCCCAAAACATACACTCTCTTTCTCCAATCTATCTATCTATCCCTCCCTCCCCTCTCTCTCTTTCTCTCTCTCCCCCGTTTCTATCTCAACATCTACATTGAAATCAATGAATCTAGTGCAATAATCAAATAGGATTAGAAATCACCATCCACACTAAAATCAATGCATTTAGTGCAAGAAATAAAATATCATTATAAATAATCTACATTTAAATCAATGCATCTAGTGCAAGCAATCAAATATCATTAGAAATCAACATCTACACTAAAGTCAATGTAGCTACTGAAAGTAATCAAATAGGATTAGAAATAACCATCTACACTAAAATAAATCTATCTAATGCAAGAAATATTATTCGCTCTCTCCCCCCTTCATATATATCTGTATCTCCCTCCATATCTCATTCTTTGTCTCTCTATCTCACCCCCCAAGCACACATACTCTCTCACTCCATATCTATGAGTCTCTCTGTCCCTCCCTCTATCTCTCCATCTCTCTATTCTTCCTTCTCTTCACTTTCCATGTATATCTCTATCTCCCTTTGTCTCTCTATATCACCCCAAAAACATACATTCTATTTCTTCAATCTATATATCTATCCCTCGCTCCTCTCCCTCTCTCTCTCTCTCTCACTCTCTTCCCCTTCTCTCCCTCTCCCTCGCTTCTATCTCTCTTCCCTCATGTTGTCCTCTCTCCCACTCTCTCCATCTTCCTTATCAATCCCTCTCTCTATTTCCACCTTTATCTCTCTATTTCTTTTTTCTTACCTCCTTCTCTCCCCCCCTCCAACTCCATATGTCTTTCCCTCCTTCTCTCCTTTCTCTCTCCCTCTCTGCCCCACTCCTTTACTATATCCCTCCCTCTCTCCCCCTTTCTCTCCACCTCTCCTTCTTTTTCTCTTTATCTCACCCCAAAATATACACATTGTTTCTCTATCTCTCCCATGTCATTCCCTCTCTCTCTCTCCACTTCTCACTCTCTATGTATTTCTTCTTCCCTCCCACTCTCCCCCTCCAACTCCACCTCCCTATCCCTCCTTCTCTCCTCCTATCTCCCTCCCTCTCTCCTCCTCTCTCTCAATTCTGCTCTCTCATACTTCCTCTCTCTTCCTTTCTCTCGTACCTCCATCTCTCTTCCCACATCACACATACACACACTCTCTCTCTTTAACCTCCGATCCTCTTTCTCCCCCCATCACTCTCATCCTCTCTCTCAAGTCTTGTCTCTTGTTCTTCCTCCCTCTCTCTTCCCCCTTCCCTCTCTTCTCTCTCTCTCTCTCTCTCTCTCTCTCTCTCTCTCTCTCTCTCCCCAACTATGTTATGGTATCCCTCCCTCTCTCCTTCTCTTTCCTTCTCTCTCCACTTATCTCTATCTCTCATTCTTTGTCTCTTTATCTCACCCCCAAACATACACTCTCTCTCTCCATCTCTCCATTGTCACTCCCTCTCTCTCTCCACTTCTCACTCTCTATGTCTTTCTTCTTACCTCCCTCTATCCCCATCCAACACCATCTCTCTATCCCTCCCTCTCTTCTCCTCTCTCTCTCCTCCTCTCTCCCTTTCTCTCGTACCTCCTTCTCTCTTCCCCCATCTCTCTCTATCTTCCCTCAATCCTCTCACTATATCCCTCCGTCTCTCCTTCTCTCTCTCCCCACTCCTTTTCTTCCCTCTCTTTCAATTTATCTCCATCTCTCCCTTGTCACTCCCTGTATCTCTCCACCTCTATCACTCTATGTCTTTGTTCTTCCCTCCCACATATATCTAGAGTTAATATATATCATGATATATTAATATATAGTATAATATAACAAATTTTGATATTTTATTAATCCAAAGCTATTAAATTTAATATATAACTGATATTATAATATATTAATATGGAATATGAAATTTAATAATAATAATAATGTTAATATTTTAATATTAATATTAGGGTTAATAATGTTTTTTTTGCATGGTATTAATAATAATTTCCCTAGGACCAGACACAAAGTGGCGATTAACTCCTCTGTAATCTAGGGTTTGAACATCTGTAGCGACAGCATGCTCTCTAAATCTGCAGCACTCTGCAATCACTGACGGATTCAGGTCCTTCTCTTCAACGGACTGAGGGTACACAACCTCATGGAGCCCCATTCGGGGGGGGGCGATGAACCTCCCCTGCAAAGCGACAATGAACAGTTCTTGAATAAGGAAGGAAAGGGAGCTACAAATCAAAATGAGAAAAATGAAGTTCCGGAAAGCCAACAGGCAAGACAAGCTGAAAAGTCACCAGAAGTTCACTCTGCTACATGCAAACCAGTGGCCTCTGTTCGCCCAAGGGTTGAACTGCTAGGCCATCGAATCGATGCGAGGATCCAGTTCATGAAAGATCATGCTCTAATAGGGAAATGCATTGGTCTATGGCCAACCGAAAAAGCTTTAAGAATCTGGATAAACGCAAAATGGCACCCTAAGGGGCATATCACCTTGCAGCTAGGGCCGAAAGGGTTCTTGACTGCTATCTTCAACTACTTGGAGGATATAAATAGGGTTCTTGACGGCGGGCCCTATTTCTTCAATGCAGCTGGTTTGTTTCTGAGAGGATGGGTGGAGCGCTTCAACCCAGATAAGGAGGATCTCAGCTAGGCTCCAGTGTGGATCTGCTTATACTCGCTTCCAGTGGAATACTGGGAGGAAGACTCCCTACAGGCAATAGGAAACACCCTGGGTGAGTTTGTCAAAATAGCGGAGGAAAAGAAAACATGTAGATACACGTCTTATGCTAGAATCTGCGTATATATGAACCTCAATCAGTCTCTTCCAGATGAAGTAAGCATTTATCACTTTGACATTGAATGGATACAAATAATTGACTATGAATATGTCCCCTTTCGATGTCGAAGATGTCATGCCCTTGGGCATTTATTCAGGGACTTCCCTCTAACACAGAAACCCCCTCCTGCCTCGGATCCGGAAGCCTTTGAAGCAGGTGGCTTCATCAAAGTCACAAATCGCCGGAAAACCCACAAGAAACAGGCTCCAAAACAAAGGTAGTGCAAACCAGTCAACCTGAGCCCTCAACAACCAACAGTTTTGATGCCCTAGCCAACTAGATGGAAATGAAAACGAATCCACCGGAGCCAGAATCAATGAGCCATGACCATTCAAAGGAAGGAAAACCCACAATGTCAAAAGCAGTTACTCAAGGTAAGGAGGCTTCAACCTCAGACAAGCAAAAAGAAATATTATGGAGCGCTCAAGCCATGCAGTTGGAGATCCCAAACCCAAATGCTAGCTTAGAAGAGGAACCAATGGAAGAACCAAATTACTCTCAATTTATGGAGGAAGAAACAGAAATAACAAACATTGGGGATCTGGACCTTCCCGGTCTAGAAAAAGCTTGCACCACAAACAACTTCGACAATATTCCGACAGGACAACTTAAGAACCTGGAAGAAGTGTTATCTCGGGCGCAAAGGCAGAAATCTTTGGGTATACAGATAGGACGCCCATGGGATGGTCGATTCATAGCCAAAGATATCAAAAAGTGAGGAAGGAAAACCATTCTTCATAGAACAATCAAGGTTGGTCAAATTTTAGTGGAATTAGCCAGGTATGCCAAGTTAACCAAGTACTATTGTCCTGAAAACACTCTTTCCCAATGAAGTTAATCTCTTGGAATATAAGAGGGCTCAATGGCCCCAGGAAAACCCAAATCCATAAAAACATGTTAAAGCAAGAAAACCCTCAGGTTTTATTCTTACAAGAGACAAAATGTGATTCCAATGCACTTGATAGACTAGCTGCTAAATTCTGGCCCGAGAGTCATAACATAGCAGTAGATGTAGATGGTGCCTTGGGAGGCCTAGCCATTATATGGGACTCAAGAGCCGTCGTGCTCAACAACTTTCAGGCGCACAAGAATTTCCTCCAAGCATTTTTTCATATCATAGGCACAAACCAGCATGGGCTCTTAACTAATGTTTATTTCCCACAGGAAACATTTCGAAAAGCAGAGATCCTAAACTCCATCTCGGCTCTCAACCAGAACAGACCGCACCCATTATGGATCGCAGGAGGTGATTTCAATATGGTCACAAGACTGGAAGAAAGGAGAGGAGGAAGATGTAGAAGTTCTCGGGAAGGATCCCTTTTGAAGAACTTCATCCAGAATAACTGGCTTCTCGACCTCCCTTCCAATAATGGAGTTTTTACTTGGAACAAGAGATGTGCAGGGAACCAGCAAATCGCTTCTCGATTGGATAGGTTTCTACTCTCTGACAATGCCATTCATCCTGGGGGTGATTTTGCAGCCTCCATCCTGTTGTTCACGGGTTCTGATCACTGGCACATTTCCCTCCAATGGTCTCGACCAGGAAACAATATCCACAGGCATTTCCGCTTTGAAGCCTTTTGGATGACCCACCCATACTTCCACAAATTAATAAACACAGAATGGAAAAGCTTCCATCTTCCTCGAGGCTCCAAAATGTTCCAATTCCAACAAAAGCTCAAGCACCTAAAAGGTAAGATCAAGCACTGGAATCACACTTCATTTGGCAATATCTTCCAGGGGAAAGAAAACATTGAGTTGGATATGAAGCAACTATAGCAGAAGATCATCACCATGGGCAGATCACAGGACCTGGCAAAATAGGAAAAAACCCTTGAAATGAAACTCGCAGAAAAGGAAAAGCAGGAAGAAACGTTGTGGAGGAAAAAATAAAGAATCAGGTGGCTCAAAGATGGAGAGAAAAACACCAAATTCTTTCATAGCACTACAATCCAACGCAGAATGCACAACAATATAACACATATTCAAAATGAGCAGGGCATCGGAGTGGAAAAGCATGAAGAAATAGAGACTGAACTTTTAAATTATTTCAAGCAGGTGCACAGAGAACCAAACAAAGACAGATCTCAGGCCATAGAAAAAATTACTCGTAATATTCCCAAACTTATTACAGAAGAGCATAATCAAATGCTCCTCAAGCCTGTTGATCTCCAAGAAGTGGAACTTGCAGTGCGCCAACTAAAAGCTGGCAAAACCCTAGGACTGGATGGATTCACCTCTAATTTCTTCCATAATTTTTGGGACCTAATCAAGATGGAGGTCTGGCAGGTGGTGGAAGAGTCTCGCTCTCTCTGATGGATGTTTCCAAGAGTAAATGCTATATTTATAACCCTGATCCCCAAGGTGGATAAGCCTAGCAAGCCTGACAAGTATAGGCTGATAGCACACTGCAACATAATCTATAAGATTGTTTCTAAAATTATAGCTTCCAGACTCAAGCTCCTACTTCCACTCATCATCTCACCTGAGAAATCTGGATATGTTGAGGGTAGGCAGATCACGGATAGGATCATCCTTACTCATGAAATAATTCATTCTCTGAAGATCTCCAAGAAGCCAGGTATGCTACTCAAACTAGATCTTTCAAAAGCTTTTAGCAGCCTAAGTTGGAAGTATATTGAAAAGATTCTTACGGCATTTGGTTTTGATGCTTCCTAGGTTCGATGGATTATGAGCCTCATCTCATCCTCATTGTTCTCTGTTCTAATTAATGACATACCCTCTGAGACCTTTCATCCTACACATGGTATCAGGCAAGGCGACCCCCTCTCCCCTTCCCTGTTTGTCATTATGGCGGAAGGTTTAGGGTGAAGTATCAAGCATGCTCAACAAGCTTTCCATCTTAAAGGCCTCTCCTTTCACAACTCCCCTGTTTTCACCCATCAATAATTTGTTGATGATAATATGCTTTTCGGGCATCCTTCAGTCCAGGAGGCTAGACAACTCAAAACTCTTTTGACGAACTTCTCGGAAGCCTCTGGTGCCTCCATCAATCACTCCAAATCTCAAATCTTCTTCTTTCATACTCCCTCAGTCACTCAGTCAACTATTTTACGCATTCTATGATTTTCCTCTACTAAAATTCCCTCCTCGTATCTAGGCACTCCACTCATAGCCTCTGGCTTAAAACACTCCTCCTGGAAAACCCTCCTAGATAATCTGAAAATGTGGCTCTCCTCCTGGACTCACAGATCTCTTAACATGGCTAGCCGTCTTGTTCTGATTAAAGATGTCCTTCAAGCTATGCCCTTATACCTCTTCTCCATCCTTGCGGCTCCTAAATGGGTTCTTAAAGAACTCAAAACTATCCAAAGATCGTTTCTCTGGGGCAGCAGTGGACTTTGGCGCAAGTGGGCACTTGTTAAATGGGAAACCGCTTGCCTTCCAAAGAAAGGAGGCGGCATCGGATTAAGAGACCCCACTCGTAGCAATGTTGTGATGGGGGCTCCAATTTGGTGGAAATGGCTTTCCGAACCTCCCACTCCTTGGGCCTTGTTATAGACAGCCAAATATGTGGGAAATTGTCCAAGGGAGGAACTCATTAGAATATCAGAGACTAGCAATGGCTCCATCATGTGGAACTCGGCCAAATAGCACAAGAACCTCATACAGCAGCACAACTTTTGGGAAGTGAAGAATGGTGATCATGCCAGATTTTGGGACGACTCATGGCAACAGATGCCCAAACTCAGGTACCTTTTCCCACCAAATATACCCATGGAACAGGATATGCACCCCCAAAACACGTGAGGAATTTCTGGCGCAACACCTCACATCAAGATTATAGAGAGTGGCTCAAAGCAACTCAAATCATAGGACAGGGGACGAGGCAAGACCAGCAAACTCTAGATACAAAACTAATAAAAAGGACAATTCAACATTCTGAGGAAAAAGACATTCTTAGATGGGGATATGAAGAAAAGGGAACCTATTCCACTAGAGAGGCCTATAATATACTTATCAAGGAACAAATGAGGATAGACCCACTCTGGAGCAAAATATGGGATCCATCCATCTGGCCGAAAGTGTCTACCTTCCTTTGGCTCCTCTGTCATAAGACGATTCTCACATGGGACAATCTGAGAAAAAGAAACTTCTGCGGACCCTCCATATGCCCCAACTATAAAAAGGAAGAGGAAACCATTGAACACCTTATGTATTACTGTCCGCTGGCACACAAGCTCTGGCAAAAAATCAGTTTTCGTTGTCAAAAAGAAGGAGGAGCCAATGGAGATATAAATGCTACAATACGCAACTGGTATCCCCACCCCTTTCAAAGCAAGATCCTGAACTTTCTCTGGAAGCTCATCCCAGGATTTGTTATATGGGCTATATGGAAAGAGAGAAATGGTAGAATTTTCAAAAATCACTCCAAAATGCTGGATGACGTATGGAAAATCATCAATCAAAAAATTGAAGAAACCATATCTCTTAAAACATGGTACCAAGAGGATTTCCCCACTATCCCTCATGAACAAACAATATGGAATAACTGGAACTTCCACAGAAAGCAAGAATAGCTGATCAAAGGAACAAAGCCTCCGAGAGGTCCCTTAACGGCCAAATGGTTCCCTCCACCCATGAACATGTATAAGCTAAATTTTGATGGTGCATCAAAGGGTAACCCAGGGAATTCTAGCTTTGGAGGGATCTTCAGAGATTATAAGGGAGCTAACATCATAACCTACTTAGGCTCACAAGGGTGGGACACCAATAACTCAGCTGAGTTAGAAGATCTTTGGCAAGGGCTACTTTTAGCGCAAGATAGGAATCTCTTCCCTCTTTTAATAGAGGGAGACTCTCAAATTATCATCCAAATGGTCTCCAGAATTCTATTGGGCTCCCCCTCCTCCAAGCTCAGTAACAGTTGGAGAATGGCACAACGGCTATTGCATATTAAGAGCTTGCTTTCCTCCCACAGAGTGATCTCCTTGAATCACATTCGGAGGGATGGGAACAAAGTTGCGGACCTCTTCGCTAATATGGGAGTTGAATGTGGGCAGCATTTACATGTTGGATCACCCGCAAATTTAATTTCTGAATCTCAACTCCTAGAATTGAATAATCTTGTGCAGAAGGAAATGCCTGAGATCGAAGAAATACTCCTAGATGTGGGTGGCACCATCACCCTTACTATTTCCCATGCAAGGAGTTAATGTCTGGTACTGCCAGCTGTAGAGCAGCGTGGCCTCCCGGGACTTAAACTCACGCGAGCTGGGGAAAGTTATTAACACTGGATCGGTTGGTGGATTCGCATTTATGCACTACGCTGATCGATGCAATATTCCCTCAGTTATAATCATGCTGCTCCATAGCTATTTCACCATGCCTTGTGCTCAGTCGCTCGGCAATGGAACCTGGTTTGCGGAGATTGTTGGTGATGGACTAACTCTGGTTCACTGCTGCGAGCTCCAAGCCAATTCTATCAAGTGTAAGTTCTCCCTTGTTCTGGATTCACGCATTGTGTTGTTGTCTGCAAGTTCTATGGTTGTCTGCAAGTTTTGTGGTATTTTGTTGTCGTCTGCAAATTTTGTTGGGCCTCCCTCTCGCCTCAACCGACTCTATTTTGTTGGTTCTCCTGTCCATTATCCATTTGTGCCCTACCTCCTGTCTGTCATCATGGTTCGTTCGGGCAAGGGGCATCGTTCAGGGGGGCGTTGTGACAGCCGTTTGCATCCCCCAGCCAGTCATGCTATGGAAACTGCGCAGGAACCCTTCAATCCCTCCCCTGTCCCTGAAGCTAGGCCATCTTTAAGCTTTGGTCATAAGGCCATTCCAAACAGTGCCTTCCAAACCACGCACTTTAAATTTCAAAGTAATTTGCATAGGCCCCTTGTTACTGCTCACATCACCATTATTCTCTCGGAATAGGAAAATCAACTCTCCCCTCTGGCCTGCATTTCCCCTGATCCCTCCCATAGTAGTGAGCATTCCACGGACAAAGACAGCTTCGAGAATTGGGAAAATGAGAAGTCTAAGTAGGAGGAATTTCTCAAAAATCTTCCTCGCCCTGAAGATACAGGACCTGCTGCTGAGGAAGGGACTCATGGTGAAGCAAGTCATACCATCGAAATCCCTGGCAGCGACTTGGGCAGCAATGAAGGTCTAAGGACTGATGATGCAAGTCTGGCTGAGAAGAAGAACCATGGCACGACAAAAGGGGAGTAGCGCCACCTGGGACCGCCTCCCTTTTTTTTTTGGCTACTGTTTCAGGCTCGCGGTCAAGATTCAGTACTAATGTCCTATTGTTTTTGGCTTCTAGTTGGGGAATTGGTGACACATCATGTGCTAGCTTGCAATGATTTTATGTTTTTGTGCTGGCTCAGTTCTTCTTCTCGGCATACATGTCTCTCTTTATGTCTTTTATCTGATCTCTGTAACTGGTTTCCCCAGCTTATGTTTGTAAAGGGGCAGTTCTATTCTGTTGAGCGCTTCCAACCCTCGATATTATGTAAAAATATTTTGCCTTACAGTTAATAGAATTTAGTATTTGCAGAGAAAAAAAAAAATAATTTCCCCAGGATTATTTGGCCCATAGGCTTCACCTAAATAAAACTTATTTTTTGAGTTTTACTAAGTATAAGAGGTTTATGGAGTAAATATAAAGAGAGGTTTTATTTATTTACCATACCTCTCCTTCATTTATATTTTAATTTATTTATCATGTCTCTTTATTTACGATGGTATTTGGTCCATAGACTTGGTATATAATTAGATGTTGATTTCTAATCCTATTTGATATAATTTATTTATTTACCATATCTCTTTATACCTCCTTTATATTTATTTATTTAGCATATCTCTTTTATAAATATGGTACGTATCCTATGGTATTAATAATTATTTGTCACATGGTATTTGGCCCATAGGCTTCACCTAAATAAAACCTCTTTTTTGAGTTTTCGTTAAAGAGGTTTATGAAGTAAATATAAAAATAGTTTTTATTTATTTACCATACCTCTAGTTTATTTATATTTTATTTATGATAGCTTGATAACTTTGGAGTAAACATAATTTATTTATTTATTTACCATGCCTCTCCTTTATTTATTTTTTTATTTATTTACCATGTCTCTTTTTTGACCATTAGTAAACCTATTTATATTTTAAATTTATATTGTGTTTATACATAATAATATTAGATTGATTTTTAAATAGGCTGATTAGATAAAACTAAATGTAACTAATGGGTACATTGTTGTTACCTTTCGTTTACACTTTTATTACTGGGATCTACCATATATTTTATATATTCCGATATTTTTTTATATAAAATATTCTTGTTTCAATTATATCTTATTATATTTAATTACTAAGATTTGAATAATAGTAGATTAGAACGACTAATATGAATTAATTATAATTGATTATTTTTTAATAAATTGTTTTATTTATCAATAGAATAAAAATTTATTATAATTAACTAAAATAATTATTTATTATTAGTAATATTTTTAACTTACTCTTTTACTTCTTATTTCTTTTAATGCAAACTTTCTTTAGAAAATTTCATTTAACTAACCACTTCAACATCTTAACTGACATTTAATTAATCACTTCAACATTTTGAATGACACTTACCTTATAAAATAACATAGTTTATGTTTAAAAAAATTTAAAAAGTTATATAACATATAAAAATATGAGATATTTTGGTTAAAAAACATTGAAAGTCATATAAAAACAAACACAGAGACTCGTGATGGGACCCCATAATATTCAAATGAAAAGGAATCATGTAATTAATTTTTTTAAAAATAAATGTAATAATAATAATTTTAAAAAATTATAATATAATATATTGATTCATATTTTATCCACATTTATTAAATAAACTATGTGCTTGATTGTCTAACCTAACTCCTCATCCATTAATAGTTTAAAAACAAAATAAGAAGTATATCATGGGTGTCAACACCTAACCTTTGGGATTAGGAAATTTATATAAATAATGTAAATAGAAAATAATGAGATTAGGAATATGAAGAAACACTAGGAGTTGAAGCCCAAGGGTATCTCCCTCCATGTATATATCCATGAGCAATCTTAATGAAAAAGCACAATTTTCATTGTGGAGTTAGCTCCTGGCCTAATATGGTATTAGAGCTAGCTTCATTTTGGGCTTCCCTCTATGCCCTTGTAACTCTCTCCTGCCTATTTTGTAGAAATGACACCTATGTGATTACTCCATTCCTTACGTTAATCATTGGTGGTCATTTTAGTTACTACTCTCTACTTGAATGTGCATTCTTTGTGGAGGTCAAAACCCACAGGTTTTCAGTGGATACCTTTGAGAGAATTAGTTTTGACGGACTAGGCTTAGCTTCGTCATCATTTGGTATCAAAGTGTAAGGATTAAGCAACAAAAGAAAACTCAGTGAAGGAGTAAAACAAAATTTGAAAATTCTAAACAGTGAATGACAGCTCAAGAAAATGACTTGTGAAAATGTGCAATAGAGTATTGCTGACAGTTGGTGACTTCGACTAAGGTAAAGTTGGGGGATTGGTAAGAGGAATACTAATATTGTAATTTCTAAATTTTGATAGAATGTTCAAATTTTGAGAGAAGTAGTAGCAAGTGATTTATGGCAAGTGAATCCGCATAATTGGTTGTGAAAAGTTTGAAATTGAAATTGAAGAAGAACAATCAAGTTCTTAGAGGAAGGTGAGTAAGAATGAAGAATAGATTGCAGAAGCATAAAAAAGCCCACAACGATGTTTGTGGAGAATGGAGATTCACTCGAATGTGAAGAGTGGATGGATACTACTTGTGAAATTGTGTAGGTATTGTTTTATTTAACTCTGACTTGAGTTTTGCTGGATAAAAATATAGATTGAAGATTCATAGTTGTAGCTAATGAAGTATCTCAACAAAAGAAGATCAAACCTTATGAAGCAGTAATGAGGGAAACTCGTAAGGATTTCTTAGTGAAAGAAGAGGTGGCCAAAACCTAGTATTTCATTTGTTATTGAAATACAAGAGGACAATTGTGTTTTCAAAAGTGTAGATGAGTTGAAGCCTAGAAGGAGCAGAGGAATGCTCAAAGAAATTTCCAGAAAGGGGACTAGTGGCCAAGTATAGAGTAAAGCTTGGTAAGGTAAATGTAGTAGGGAGGACTTGCTATTGCAGAGGCTTAAGTATAGCTCATAGTGAGTAAGGAACTCATAGAGGTGGAGGAGAAAATGACTACTCATAGTCATAGTAGAGGTTCTGAGAGAGACCACAACAGAAGAAGAGTGAAGAAATATGTCAAAGCAATTGACATATGGAAAATGAGTGAAAAGGAATATGATAGAGTAAAGGCTAAGATAGGAATGCAATTTAATTTGTTGATGGATATGTTTGAGAAGAGTAAAGAAGACTAGAGATTTGGTTATAGAATGAGAAAGAAATTGCAGTGGCATTAGTTACAAGAGAAGAGAGAACAACAGGTGAATATGCAATTATTAGAGGAGCTAAGGAATCTTGAGAATATTATAGATGTTCAACTGATGACAAAGAAGATCGAAGGAGTTGAGCTACAATAAAAGAAAGTTGCTGGAGAAAGTGATGAAGAAATTGAAGGAAAATATAGCAGAGAATCTGTGAACTATGATGATAGTTCTGATGAAAAGTGTATGACTAGAATATCAACTGATTTTGAAAAGATTCATGGTTTAGATACTAATGAGTTTTTTATGTTTTAAGGTTACCCAAGAAAAAGGGAAAAACAATTATTGAATATTGTTAGCGTAGACAAAAATATGTTTTGTGAAAACATAAAAGAAGAACAAAGTGGAATTTTCAAAGCAAAAAGAGATAGAACAACAGTGTTTCATAAAGGTAATAAATGTGAAAGTTACACACAGGAATCTATTGAGATGACAACGGAAAAGGAACAATTACTGAATATTGTTCAAAGGAAAGAAGAAATCTACATTGAAGATGCAATTAAAGAGCATGATGGAGAAAAGGTATTCACTGTGCCTAATGAGTTTGGAATTTTTAAGCATGATGATTTAGACATGTGTGTAGATTTAGCAGAGGGAGAAGGACCATCTGATGATTGGTCAACAACAAGTGAAGATATGGAAAATTGTGTAAAATTTCCAAATTCTACTCCAAATAATTGAGTTATATAGAAAGTTAGAGCTTCAAAGAATAAAGTTGGAAAAGTAGAGGAGAAAAGTAGAGGAGATATGCTCAAGATGAATTGCTGAAGAACGAATACAATGAAATTGTCACGAATGACAATCAGGAAGAAGTTATTAGTTGCCATGAATAGAAGCAGAAGATTGTATTGGAAGACAATGTGACAACAACTGAAAAGGTGCAAGACAATAGAGAACAAGAGGGTAAGGATGAAAGGGTGGTGGTAAGAGTAAGAGTTCAACAATCAAGAGGTGAAGGAAATCAGCAGTCAGAAGATATAGTAGACAAAGAGATTGAATTGATAAGAATGATGATGATGAATGTGCCTTAGAAGAAGACAACAATAGGAAAGAAAAGAAGCAACAACAAGATGAAGACAACAACACCAATATAATAGCTGAAAGGAAAAGAAATAGGCAAAGATAAATTACAAAACAAAATCTGGGATCCAGGAGGAATTAAATCAGCATTGAAGACACATGATCTGGAGATCATGAATGTTTTAAACCTTGGGAGTCTAATGCAGGAGCATTCAGCTCAGAAATTTCATTGTATTTTAGTTGACTTAAGGGTCCCTTGGTTTTAAGGAAGTTGGTTTCCTACCTATTAAATTAATAGGATGTGAGAGTTTTAATTAATTAAGTATTGTGAGGCATATTGTAAATGTTTTTGAATGTTGGAGAACATGAGAGAATTAGGATAGTTGAGAAGTCATAGGGATTGTTAGATTTGAAAATTAATTGTAAACCTTAAATTAAGAATTAGTTCGTGATTTTATGGAGTTGAGAGGATTTTTAGGGTTTACTTGCAAAGATTAACGATCTGAACCAGAATTGGTTAAACAAAACCTTTTATATAAAAATTGTAAGCCTCAAGTCATAGGACATTCAGAATTCAGAATAGAGAATAGATAGGGATCATTTGTAGCCTATGGGCAGAGAGATGATAAAGGCTAATTGAATTGAAATAAGATCAGGCAAAAGGAGAGGAACGAGATTTCAACTAAGGATATATGTACAACATTATTAATTAATGGAATTCATTATTTTTTTTATTTCCTTTGTATGGCAATGAACCAAATCGATTATGGAAATGAATCTTTGATACGGTGCTACTGGAGGCGCGTTAAGACTCCAGTGTTTCTATTATAGTGGTATGTGAAGTTCGTTCATCTACTTTGGCATTTTTTGTGTAGCATTTTATTTTGTAAATGTATATAATTATGAAATTCTTATAAAGGGTTCAAAAAGAAATCAATATATACTGGGAATAATGCAGAGGAGATGAAGAATATGAATACATCAAATCGTGAATTAGTTAGGAGGGAATTGCTCTGCGTTGAGAAGTATTGAAGAAATCGCTGCTGAGGTTTGTTGTGCAAAAATTGTGTTATAATCTACTTGAACAATAGATGGGAAGGTAAGCCTCTGTGTTTTGAACTGTTGAAACAACTGGGGAAGTTGAATCTTCTTCATCTTTAACGACAACACAAAGACTTACTGCATCTACAGCTATAGCCACTGAAGTTATGCTAGATCCATTTGCGAAAGAGGAAAAACATTTCATTGAAATTAGAGATTTAAACAAAGATGTTCGGATTGTGTTAGAAGGTGTTGATAAATTTAGTAATTTAACTGGTTCAGTATATTAGCCCGATGTTGATGTTGTAAAGGACCTCACATTAGAACTTGTAGAAAATGGTTTAGCTTAATTTGTTGAATGGAGTGCTAGTATGATGGAGGAGGATGCCAAAAGGCACCTAAAGAATTTTAAGCTCCATGCAAAAGAATGTCAAAGGATCACTTGGAGATCTGGACTAATTATGTTCTACCTTCGTTTAATTCAAAAGAAAGTCATGATGGCAAGTTTACGGGAAAGGTTATGGAGATTCTTAGTGGATACCTGCATACAACAAATGAATACTTGTGTCAGATTTGCATGTGTAGAGTTGGAATGTTATAAACTCGCATGAAGATGTATTATAGATGTTTGGTGCATGATTAATTGGACCCAAAGTGAAATGCGTAGTTGAGGATTCGAGTTGTATGTTGAAGGAATATGGAACAATGTTGGAAGGTATCTAGAATTGCATGTTGGGTTCCTTAGTTTCATATCTTCAATCAAAGCGGGGTCAGAGGTACCAATCTATCAAAAAATTTGTTTATGTTGTGGTAAATTCAACGTAGGTAGTGAAACAATGAAATAACTTGAGATGGAGTGATGACGAAGTTAAGCCTAGTCTATCAAAACTAATTCTCTCAATTATTTCCTTCATCGAAAGCATGTGGGTTATGGGCCCATGTCTTGATGGAATCCATTTATTATACAACACTAAAACTTCTGTAATGCCTCCAAGGCACTTAGGTTTTAATAATAAAAAAATCCTTTTTGTCAAAACTACCTACGTTGAATCTACCATACCACTAAGTTTCAATGCTCTGTTGCATATATTCCATACCACTTTGTCCCTTTCTCGACAGTCTCCTGCCCATACTAGAACTACATTTTTTTACCATGAAAAGTACAATTTGTTTTACAATACACATATTTTTAATGCATTCATTCATATCATTTGTTGAAGTATCTCTCTCGAGAAAAGAGAACTATCCTCAATGGTTAAGGAATATAAAGAAAACTCTCATTATCAATGAGTTGTGGAAAGGAGTGTTTGTAGGAGGAGAAGATAATGAACGTACAAAGGCCAGTTCAGATAAGGAGAATGGAATTTGGCAAAACAAGAACAACAAGTCCTATGCCTTGATTTCAACATCTATAAATTAAGAGGTGAGTCACCATATTTCACCATTTTTGATTAAATTATTCAGTCTTGAATTGAAAAATGATAACCCTCTTGCTTTAGCATGAAAAGTAAGATCAATTATGCATGATATCAAGACCAATGGTGTTCAAATAGACATTCCTCTCATATCTTATGTCAAGGCATTATATCCCACTTATTCAAATAGTCTGAAGTCATTGCAAGCAAGCAGAAACCTCAAGGAGATTACCTTTGACTCCCTTGAGAAGAAGCTTGTTGAGAGAGAAGGATTTTGGGAAGAAGACATCTCCTTAATATTATGAAGAAGTTGTGTGTCTTGCACATAAAGAGAATAATCATGCAAAATATGCTTCTAGAGGAAGAGTTGGCCCAAGAGATAAAGGAACAAGGAATCTTAGAGGTAAGGGAGGAAGACAATTCCAAGGAGAAAAGTATGATCTTCATTGCAAACATTGCATAAGAGATGGACATGAAGCATCCATATGTAAGTTTCCTTGGGACGGAACTAAACAGGAAAGAAATGAAGCGAAAGGTAAACCGATGGCAAAGGGAAAGGTAAAGCACCTGAATCTGCTCACTGTGTTGTGCCACATTGTAATATTGGGGTAATTGAAGACTTTTTTAATGCGTCACTTGCTTCTTGGAAAAATGATTGGTTGCTTGATTTAGGAGAAACTTGCCACATAACCTTTAGAAGATATTTTTTTTAAGAATTTACTAATAGTATTGATGGAGCGATATACTTTGCAGATAAGTCAAAACGTAAGATAGCAGGGCTTCGCAAAATCAAGCTCAAACTTCCTGGTCTTCCAAACTTTCTTTTGCATAATGTTTTATATCTCCAGGAGTCGAGGAGAAACTTGTTGTCTTTGGTCCACATCTACTATCAAGGATACTCTATTCATATGTTTGATGACAAGGTTGAGGTCAGAAAAGGATCAGATCGCTCACTTGCCATGATAGGGATAGAAGAAGAAAGACTTTTGAAGTTGTAAGGTAGCTTTTCTTGTGCACGAAATGCAACATATAATTCTCATTATGATGACGGTACATTTCCATCAAGTCTTTTATGGCATGTTATATTTGGACAGTTGAATTATGACAACCTCCGTATGTTGAAGAAAATTGGTCTGACCGGTTTGCCTACAATTCCTAGGAAACTTAAGAAATTTGATGCTCGCATCTTAGGAAAAGAAGAACAAACATTATTTTCATTATTCACATTCTAGAGCACATGTGATGCTAGTTGACTAACATCCCTTCATAAATCCCATGTGGACCTATGAGCTAAGGCCACATTTGCATCAGAAACATTCATTATTACTTTAGCCTTAATAAATCGGGACATAACACTATAATTGATTTTCCTTTACAATTCTGGACACGTTCACTGAAACACATGAGAAATCTGACCAAAATTTTAAGGTTGGATTTCAAATGGAACTACACCCACTGTATAAAACCCCATTTGGTCTGGTTTTGGAATTAACCTGCGCGCATGTTCGCACCCAATATTCATCCAATCTTGGATTCAATGAACGATCTCGTCACCTTCGAACTTCAACTCAATTAAAATATGACTCATAACCTCATCGGGTTCGTTTTCTAGAAATCACTTACAGATTTTGAGGCCACTCGATAATCCACTTACCACTGCTGATAAAGCATCATTGAATGTTGTGATGCGATCACTCTACTGATCGTAATCGGTGATCGCTCATCACATAGGCTTAAGGCCTAAATTCTGCTGCATACACATGAATTTAACCGATGCAATAAAGTGGCTCTACTCATCCAATTAGATCTGGTCCATTGATCTTACAGATCCAACGACCACTATTCCTTCTCGCATTTATTCCCTCTTGTCTTGATCTCGCTTGTTTTTAATAGACTCTATGTTAAAGAAAACAATTCTCTGTGATATCGTTGGATCAATGACTGGGTTTAAAGTGGCTCAAACGCTGCTCTTTACACTAAGGACCTTAATTATTCTTTGAACACTACGATTTATCAATACGGGGTGTAAAACAGAGAAAACACTTAGATTGATCCCCAGGTGGATATACAAAGATAAGGGAAAAGTTTTAATAGAAACAACGCCTTCAAAAACATTGATATTTCATTCAATAATGAGTTAGAAAGTCTCAGCCCTCTGGCTCGATTACAACAATAAAAAGACCCTGTTTCTCTTGCTAGCCTCTATCTACACTCTAGCTAATATTCAACCTCTCCAACCTATCCAACCTCTGAACTATACAAAAAGATCACAATTTATACAAAAGTGGATTCACGAACCAATTCTGGTTCAGATCAAGAAATATCTCACTCTCTCCTAGAGAATCTCCTCAGCTCTACTCTTTTCTAAAACAAATGCTAATTTAAGCTTTGAAATCCCTCATATCTTATTCAAACCAATTTATCTAACTTCTTGGCCTAATCTCCACACATGGAGGATCAATCAGCCACTAAAACCTTTTTCTCATATTTTACAATAAAATAAACACTCTCATACATTTAAATAAATAAAATTAACTAAACTATTGTCTTCCAAACCTTTTTTAGTCACAACATGTGATCATGCCATCACATTGCTGAGTAGGTCTAAATGCTCCTGCATCAAACTCCCAAAGTTGAAACTTTTCATGACCTCCTGGTCATGTGTTTCTTCTACTGATCATCTAGTATTCCAAACTTTACTTTGTAATTGGCCATCACTTTCATCATGCTGCTGATTCAATTCTTCTGCCACTGCCACCTCTGTTCTTCCAGATTTCCAAATCTTATTTTGCTATTGTCCTCTTTCCTTACTGATACAAATTCGTTTTGTTAATTTCTCTTCTTTGTTGTCCCTCTTTTTAATTGTCTTCATCTTCCACAATTTCTCAACTTCCTCTTTACAATTTCTTCTCAACTGAACTCCACTGACATTTGCCTATTGTACACTCTCCCTTACTATAGAAATTATGAAATTTCTGCCCAATTCTTCTTCACCTATGCCATTTACAAACAGTTTTTTGTACTCTATAGCTTCGCTTCCACTATCATTAATGACAATCGTTTCCTCTATGTTATCTGGTTCATCTAAATATCTTTCTAGAAAAATAAATATTCCTTCATATTCAATAAGCATGTCAATTACATATGACTTCTCCTTCCTATATAAAACAGAATTTCCATCACAATTGTCAGACTCAAAATAACTATGGTTTTCAATATTCATAGGTAATTCTGCCATCAAATATTTATATTGTCCTTTTGCATAAGTTAAGAAACTGTCATCAATTTTCATTTCCATACTTTCCTCTGCACTATACAGTGTTCCCTGTTCTAACACAAGACTATCATTCAACAATTCAATAGCTAGGATTTCTTGGAGCATATCATTGTGAAGTATCCTCTCATCCTCTATACTTATACCATTGCAACAAAATGATGTTTTCTTATCTTTTCCTACAATAGAAACAAAATTCTGGTTTTCTAAAGCTTCTTCATGGTTTACAGATTCATAAAAATAATCCACTTTAAAATCACAGAATTCCTGAACTTCTACATGTCTCAACATCATCATATATTCCTTCACAATTTCCATAATACTTTCATTTTGATTCTCTACTGAAGATATTTCATTCTGGTTATCATCACAAACTTTCATTTGCTTATCTTTAGCTTCTTTAATCATGACAATTTCCCTGTCAATACCATCATTCTCAAAATTATTAAATACATGCTCAAAATATCTTTCTATTTCAGCCATCTCTTCCAGTAATCTCACTTCGTCATCAACATGAAGCACATTTTCCAATTGTTGTTCATCACTTGTCAAACCTAAAAACATACACAACATGTTATTTTCAAAATTACAAGGCTTTTCATTTGAAGCCTCAGTGATGAGTTCCTCATGTTTCTCTGAACTATTTGGATAGTTCACTAAGTTATTGAGAAATTCTTCCTCAACATCTTTGATTTCTTCCTCATCAAAGAAAACTTTTGTGATTGTAACTTCTTGACTATGCTTGGCAACTTCATCATAAGTTTGTAAAATACCTTCCCGTTCTACACAATTTCTTCCAACACTTAGTTTATCCAAATAAGATAAAAATGTCTCCTCCTCTTCTATGATAAGACTTTCATATTTCAAAGCTTTCCTTGACTTAACTTCTTTAGTTGAGTTCTTTGTGTCATATTTCCTTCTCTTCATTTCACAAATTTGCAATCCATTTATTTCCTTTCCTTTTTCCATTTCACCTTCGTCTTCTATCCCTGCTAGATTTCCTTCAAATATGATCCAATATGATTTTACTAAGAGAAGACACAACCATTTAGCCATAAATTTTAATTTCTTCAACCAATTGAAGTCGTGAAAGTGTTTATGCATCTCCTTTTGTATTTTTCTTGCCTTAGCCTCTTTCACCTTTTCATACACAGGTCCAAATTCATTAGGTTTCATACCTGCAATTTTACATTCACAGAAATAGTTAATCCGAAAAATATGATATCTTCTTGTCTGTGAGGATGCTACTAGCAAATTCCTCTCATTCTGATCTGCATAGATCAGTTCTTCACCACTATAACCATTGTCTTCACTGTCTCCTTCCCCAAGGAGAGATCCTTTCTCTGGTTCATAGATGTATTCTACTCCTTCATCCTCAACTGTTCGAGTATTACTTTCTCAACAAACAATTTTCTGACAGGCCATTTAACTCTTTTTCCCACATAAAATCCTTGTTTCCACTTTTCTCTAATTCCTTTCAATACCAACTTCTTCAAATGATTGAGTTCTATCTTCATCTCAGCCAACTCTATGTTCCTTTCTTCTTTACTCACTCCTTTGAGTCCAACTTCTTCAACACTCTTTGTCCTCTGCTTCTGACTTTCTTCTATACCCCTGTTATAACTACCAATAGTCAATTCCATTTCTTCCTCTGGTGAACTTTCTTTGTTCACTAGTGAGCTGCAACTAGCCTTTTTCATTTCACGTGTAACAAGTCTCCTTCATGCCTCACCAAACTTTTCTGAGTTCAGCCTTTTAGCACCTATTGGTTCTTTTCTGGAACCTTTCAGTGACTAACAATTCTACCCAACGCTCCTCTTGCTGGAATTGTTATCTCCTATCCACAATCACAATTGTGGAGCTACCTCAACTTCTACCAACCACAGTTGGAAGTTGTTCTCATCTCCTCTTGAACACTCCTTACTCTAGGCTCTGCATCTTCAGTTGCTCACTTCCTTCTTTCATTTACTAATTTCATTTATTTTTGGGTACTGTCACCTTTACTCATCTGAGAGTTCTTGTTGCTCTGTCTTCTTTGACATAGCTCATATGCTATGATGCTGGTACAACTCTTTCTACCTTTCAGCAATTCCACTGCTTCTATTGACCTGCACAATCTTATCTCAAGATACGTCAAAGTAACCTTTTAAACTTTGCAACTTTTCCTTCAAATATGTCTTAAAACTAATTACCATTCCATCAGTTAAATCTTTGCTAAAATATTCATTAGTTCACTCTTTCATTTAGACTTTCCATTCAAAAGGCTCCATATAGCTAACAAATATTTTCCATTTTACTTTTCATAATGGACTCTTCAACTTTCAAGATCAATTAGGATTAGATCTGAATTTCAATTATTTTACCAATTCATGAGAGACACTATCAATTCCTTCTGATAACCTGTTTATAAGAAAATCCTGTTTTGCTTCTACAAATTCCAAAATTCATTCCTTGTAATGGTTGTGTTTTCAGATCTATTGAATCCAACCTTCAGTCTAATTGTTCCTTTATTTATCGATATCATTGTCTTTGACAATTCTTTAAGCAATCCTTAATTATTCTCAGTTTTCACAAAATTCTTCAAATCATTTAAATGACTTCAATGCCATAGCAAACTACTCTTCTATTTATCTTTAACTTCTAAACCTTTCATTTCAATTTACCTTTTAAATCAAACCAATCATTCAATCAACTTGTATGGAAATTTCGTTTTCCTAAAAGGAAAACATCTTCTCCTTTGAAAATTAAATCCCTTATTGTTCATTAGACATTCAAAACACATCTCTACAAAACCATCAAAATAAACATTCTTACCAGACCTTCATCAGAGATTCACTACTTCCCCCATTTTGATATCAGTTTCCTTTGTAGTTTGATCTCCATCTGTATCGATCCACATCCGTGCAAATTATGCATATGCTGAGATTTAAAATTCATTCTCTCAACCAATCTCTATAGAGCATTGATCTAGCTCTGATACCAAAATGATGCCAGCTGACTGACATCTCTTCATAAATCCCATGTTGACCTATGAGCAAAGGCCACATTTGCATCGAAAGCATTCATTATTCCTTTAGCCTTAATAAACCTCGACACAACACTATAATCGATTTTCCTTTACAATTTCTGTCCCATTCACTGAAACATAAGAAATCCAACTAGAATCTTAAGGCTAGATCTAAAATGGAATTACACCTACTATATAAAACCCCGTTGGGTTCGGTTTTGGAATTAACCTTCACGCATGTTTGCACCTGATATCTCTCCGATCTCGGATTCAACGAAAGATCCGATCACCTTCGGACTTCAACTAAATTAAAATATGACTCATAGCCTCATTGGGTCCATTTTCTAAGAACCGCTTAAGGTTTTTGAGGCCACCCGATAATCCACTTACCACTACCTATAAAGCATCATTGAATGTTGTGATGCAATCACTCAACTGATCGCAATCGGCGATCGCTCATCGCACGGGCTTAAGGCCTGAAGTCTACCACATACACATCAATTCCACCGATGCAATAAAGTGGCTCTGCTCACCTGATTGCATCTGGTTTATTGATCTTACACATCCAACGACCACTATCCCTTCTTGCATTTATTCCCAATTGTCTTGATCTCGTGTGTTTTTAATAGACTCTGCATTAAAGAAAACAATTCTCTGTGATATCTTTGGGTCAATGACTGGGTTTAAAGCACCTTGAACACTGCTCTTTACACTAAGGACCCCAATTATTCTTTGAACACTACAATTTATCACTTCACGACGTAAAACAAAGAAAACACTTAGATTGATCTACTAGTGGATATACAGAGCTAAGGGAACAGTTTTAATAGAAATAGCACCTTCACAAACATTGATATTTTATTCAATAATGAGTTACAGAGTCTCAACCCTCTGGCTCGATTACAACAATAAAAAGACCCTGTTTCTCTTGCTATCCTCTATCTAGACTCCAACTAATCTATTCAACCTCTCCAACCTCTCCAACCTCTGAATTATATAAAAAGATCACAATTTATACAAAAGTGGATTCATGAACCAATTCTGGTCTACATCCATAAATCTCTCACTCTCTCCTAGAGAATCTCTTCAACTCCACTCTTTTATAAAATAAATGGTAATTTAAGCTTTGAAATCCTTCATATCCTATTCAAACCAATTTATCTAACTGCTTGACCCGATCTCCACACAAGGAGGATCAATCAACCATTAAACCCTGTTTCTCATATTTTACAATAAATAAACACTCTCATACATTTAAATAACTAAAATTAACTAAACTATTGTCTTCCAACCCTTTTTTAGTCACAACATGTGATCATGCCATCACATTGCTTATTAGGTCTAAATGCTCGTGCATCAACATGGGAAACTTGAACTTATTCATTCAGACTTATGTGGTGTAATGCCTATTCCTTTGGCAACTGGAAATAAATATATGATGAGATTTATTTATGAATACACCAGAATGTGTTGGGTTTATTTATTGAAGAACAAATTTAATGCTTTTCAAACATTCAAGAACTTTCATGCATGGATTGAAAATGACGCACAATCTCATATTAACTCTATTCGCACTGATAATCGAAAAGAATACACTTCAAATGAATTTGAAAACTATCATCACCAACATGGGATCAAACATCAAACAATTGTGCCTTATAAACCCAAACATAATGGAGTATCTGAAAGAATGAACATAACAATCTTAGATATGGTACATTCCATGATGTTTTTCAAGAATGTAAAACTGATGTTTTGGGTTGATGCAGTTCTATGTGCTGTGTATGTAAAGAATACATGTCCATCTAATGTTATTAGAAACAAGACCCCTTATAAAATGTGGTATGGCTACATTCTTTCAGTAAAGCATATCACGGTCTTTGGTTCCACCTGATATGCCTTGATACCAAACGAACAAAGAAAGAAAATTGGTGCAAGGAGTCATAAGTGTATCTTCTTAGGGTATTCAAATACCTGCAAGGCATACTATCTCTATGATGAAGTTAATAAGAAGTTTGTTGTATCTAGAGATGTGATCTTTCTTGAATCTTCCAAGGTTGGCAATGTTGTTGAGCGACAACTGGATCCCTTGGATAGATTCGTACATGCAAAGTCGTTTCAAGAATTTGATAATTATATTCCACATCTTGACGAGGGGATTCCTATATTGGACCAATTTCTGGAATCTTCTTCTGAAGAACTCTCTCCCCCACATGAAATTCTAGGCATAGATGACACTTTGAGTGAGTTGATTGACAAAATTGGGAGACTAAATCTTAATTCAGCCCCAACTCAGCCTGAGCCATATCAGAAAGGTCCTCCAAAATGGTTGACAAAGGCACTTGAAAGTGTTCATCCTAATGAGGTTGGAAAGACAAAAACAAGAAATTCAACCAAAAATGGAGGTAATTTAGAGGATTCTGATTCACCTATTGATATGGATGTTCCTTATAATTGTGAACTGAATTTGTCTATAGATTTTTAACTAACTTCCTTTAAAGAAGCCACTTCCCATGATGAATGGAAAGAAGCGATGCAAAAAGAATATGATTCCTTGAGAAAGAATGGCACTTGGAAGCTGGTTGAGCCTCCATTGGGAACCAAACAAATTGGCTACAAGTGGGTCTACAAGAACAATGATAAAGTTGATGGCTCACTTGACAAGCACAAATCCAGGCTTGTGGAAAAAGGTTTTGCACAAAAGGAAGGGGTCGATTATGATGAGACTTTTTCCCCCACAACAAAATGGGCTACCATCGGGAAACTCTTTTCCTTAGCAGCTCAAAACAGTTGGAAAGTCCACCAAATGGATGTAAAAACTACTTTCTTGAATGGAGATCTAGAAGAGAATGTTTTTGTGTCTCAGTCAGAAGGATTTGTTGTGAAGGGCCAAGAACACAAAGTATGCAAGATTATGAAAATATTGTATGGCCTCAAGCAAACACCATGAGCGTGGTATGAAAAGTTAGCTCGGCATCTTTTGAAACTCAACTTCAAATATTATGATCTTGATGATGCAACTTTGTTTGTCAAAAAAGTTGGAAAAACAATTTTATATCTTGTGGTGTACGTACATGATATTTTGATTATAGGGAACAATGAGAGCTACATTGAATCCATAAAGAAGAAATTGAGGGAATGTTTTGAAATTAATGACTTGGGCTATGTTCACTACTCTCTTGGTATTGAAGTAACTCAACATCCGAATTTATATTCCTTTCTCAGAAGAAGTACATTTGATATTTGTTGAATAGGTTTGGCATCGCTGAGTGTAATCCTTTGACTAATCCAATGGAACAGAACATGAAACTCACATCCATTCAAGGAAAAGAATCAGTTCCAACAGATTCCGCAATTGAGGCAGAATATGTTGTAGCAGTTGAAACAACAAAGGAAATTGTGTGGCTCAAGAAAACTTTGGAAGATTTGCAAGAGAAAGAAATGCATTAAACTCTTCTCATGATTGACAACACTTCTCCAATAAAGTTGGATAAGAATCTTAAGTTCCATGATCAAAAGAAACACATCAACACAAAATACTATCGGATTCAACATCATGTCTAGGCCAAGACAATCCATCTACGCCATTGTTCCACAAACAAGTAGATTGCAAACATCTTCACCAAAGTGCTTGGAAGATAAAAGTTCGAAAGATTCAGAATGACGCTTGGACTCACCAACATCCCTTCAAATTAAGGGGGGAATGGTGACACCTAATATTTGGGATTAGGAAATTCATAAGAAATTCATGTAAATAATGTAAGTAAAAAATAAGGAGATTAGGATTATGAAGAGGCCCTCATAAGTGAAGCCGAAGAGTCTCTCCCTCCATGTATATATCCATGAGAAATCTTAATGAAAAACACAATTTGCATTATGGAATTACGTGATGCCACAATGAAAACTACAAATTTGAACATATGTAATTTTTTTATTAAATGCTACCAAACTTTGTGCCGATTATCTAACCTAATCCCTCCTCTATAATTAATATAAAAACAAAATAAGAAACGGTTAACAAATCTCCAAACATGATGTAAAAATTTTACTTGGGGAATGAAAATTTTGACGTAGGAAAAAACAAATTATAAAACCTTCCATACGTGTGTAGTTTAGTTTCATTTCAAGTCAATTTTCTTAGCATAAATATGCACCCTAGACTACGTAAAGGGCAGCAAGAAAACACATCTCAGTAAGAGCTGCTGCAGCTAAACAAAAAAAAAGTCTCACATAATCTAACCATAGTCACACTCCAAACATTATGATTTAATAGAAAAAATGATTTATTATAAGATCACGAGCGGTAAATTTCAACGTTTGTAGTTAAGAAGGTCCCTGAAATTTACAATCAAACTTGGAATGTGTTTAGATATAAGATAAACAACACTCAAATTCTTTTTAATGTCGTCTGCAAAAAAATTGAAAAACTTATTACTCACTCTGAACTCGCTAAACTACGTCACTTTAAATTTCAAAGCCCGTTTTTTTCGTGCCATTCAAATTTAAGAGCCCGCCTTTCTTTGCTTGTCAAATTATATGGATTCATGGACTCCATGAATACATACCATGAGAAGTTGATGGATGTGATTGATGGATGTCATGGAATCGAAGACGGGGATTCTTATTTCGCACTCTATAGGAATTTTAATGCGGTTTGACATGGGTGGGTATAAGGCCATACAACATGCTCCCAGCCTGCCATAGGGCATTAAATGCCCTGGTACATGCATGTCCTATAAGCCACCAAAGCTGTGTGTTATATTATATGTACCAGGGCATTTAATGCCCTATAGCAGACTGGTTAACCCTTGCATTGTATCGATACCAGCCCATGTCAGGCCCCATTAAAATTCCTATAAAGTGCGAAATAACAAAATCCTTGGAAGACAGACAAGTCTAAATCCGTCGAAGACTGACAAGTCTATACGTCAAGGGGGTAGAATCATCAGTACGTTAGCCTCCTCCATGAAGAAGAGGCCAAGCCATAAAATATAGTTCAGTGTGAAGTCAAATTCCAATCCAGCTAGACCTATTGTTAACCCTTCCTAGTCTCACATTCATCGTTAGAATTTGGATTCTTTTTGTGTATCAAACAATTTTTTTTTTAATGTTTTGGATTTTTATATTTAAAATTTTGTACTTGATATTTCTTATCATGAAATGTTATGGTTAAAATTTTGTACTTCAATGTTGATGTTTTCATAATAAATTAACTTTTTAATATTGATGTTTCATAATAAATTAACTTTTCACTAATAAATTTTTGATTAAATTTTTTCTTTAATACAGAATTTTTATTAAAAAATTTGTTTTCAATAACACAATTATGTTAAATTTTTTCATATATTTATCATAAGAAAAAAACAAAATAACCATAACCCAAAATTGGATTATTGAATCTTGCATCTTATTATTCCTTTATTATTAATAATGATATCTGATTTTATTTTTTATTTTTATTTTTTTTACATCAAAATTTCTCTATAACCAAATTATCAATCAAATTAAAATTAAAATTAATTGTCAAAAATTAAAAAGGGTTTGATAATAAGTCTTATTCAATTTTTTATATATAGTCTGTCATAGCAAAAACCATGGAATGCAATACTTAGGCATTCCTGTTATAATTTTAAATTTGAAAAGGTGAAAAAATAATTGGTTGATTTTAAATTAAAAATAGCTTTTACCCAAAATAAGAGAGAAGTAAAAAAGTCTGCACATGATAAAAGAATAATGGATAATGATTTTCCCTCCGAAACATATATAAATTTGAACATAAAAGTAACATGTTACTATTGAGGCAATTGGTGACTCAAAGATAAACATGTTACTATTTAGGTAATTGGTGACTCATAGATAAATTAGCTGTATGTTCAGAATTGGGCCATTCAGTCGATTTTTATTGAAGTAGCTATGAAAAATAAAATGTATTCTCACCAGAATAACAGACGGGACTCAAAAGGCTAGTGAAATAGAGAGATAACTTATAAGTGTTCGGTGCTGGAGAGTTTGTCTCACCTCAGTATAGTTGCATTAGACATTGGTAGTTGCCCACTTATTTCATTATCCACAATATCTAATAAGTATAATTGTTCAAGATACCTTAATGACACATGTATGCTCCTTTAATTTATTTAAATTTAATGCCTGACAAGAGCAACATGACCTCTCAGGACGATAGGTGGGATGAATCTATAATGGCATTCGAAAGAAAAAATCTAGTTGAATCTAGAAAGACGCTTAAGATGAGACAACTGGGTCCTTAGAGGAAAGTCAAATTTTGTAGATTTCCTAACTCGTTCAAGTTTGGTCCAGTAAACCTACGACTCACCATGATACTAAAAACCATTAAAGCCAGTATTGTTAAAAAAATTATGAAAAACTAGTAATATTAATTTGTTTAACAAATGTCACATTGAATGATTATGATTCATTACCAATATGCAACTCTTCTGAAAATCCACAGATCTATCTTTCTTAGAAGTTCAAAATTTATATTTTTGTCATGGACGTAAAATTTTAGAAATACAGTCAAATACATTCCCACCAAAAAAAGACAAATCGTTCCGTGTAACATCAAATGCCAAGCTGGACCGCACCGTGTCTTCGTTGCTTGTTTTTATTATGGTTAACCTGTGAAACTTGGGTTTTTGGTCTCACATTTTCACTTTGTTGAATTTTTTTTACAAAACAATTATGCATTTGTATATAAAAGTAGCACAATCAATATATTTTCTATTAATCTGTGAATAAGGAAAAATACACCCATATTTATACAATCAATAGTCTTAAGATAGGAATTCTATCTTGAACGTACACTAGTGTAGTTGAGAGATTCTCTCAACCATACACTAAACTAGGATAAACTAAATTCCTATTATATAGGAACAAACTCCTCAAATGGGGAATTACAACCATAGACAAGTAGGAATTAATTATTTCCAACTCCACCCCTTAATGACTACTTGTCATGATAGTCAAATCCACCACCATGAGTCGAATTACATGTACAGAACATCCAAAAACACAATGTGCCACCCTCGGAGAGCTCCACAATCTACAAATTTGGCGTTTTCAACCTCATCAAAATTGATCCGATCTGCCTCTCCTGCAGATCCCCTTGAAGGTGAATTGGCGTGATCGTGAATGAAAAACCCGCACCCATTGGCACGATTAATGGCCTAACACACGCACCAGTTGGCCTTCCTGGCACTGCTGTCAGCGCGAAAACCGCGCCAATCCCCTTCAACTCAGAAACAATCACCTAAGTCCGAGCCAGGTATTACTGCAGTCCACCTGCTCCTACGAGCAAAAAGCTCCTGTGTACACATAGCCACAAAGGCAATCTGCCACCACCCGGCAAATCCACCAACTTCAATATGCCACCACCGGGAAAAACACCGATCTCCTTGCACCGAGCAAATCACACAGCTTTGATTCGCCACCACCGGGCAAGTCCGAGCACAAAACCCCAATTCGCCACCACCGGGCAAATCAAATCTGCTGCCACCGAGCATAAATCTCCACGTTCCACCACCGGGCAAATCAAATCTTCTTCCACCGAGCTCATCACCAACCATCACATTACAGTGACAAAAGATGGTTTCAGGCTGACCACAAACCATTACAAAGTGGTTTTGAGATCACCACGAACTTTCAAATGCCTTTACAAGGCTTACATTCCATACTTCAACATTTGGAGTTTCTGAGTACATACAATGACTATTACAATAACATACTAGGGAGTCTATTCCATAAGCCACACTAACTCAAACAAATCTACTTTGTTGTCCACCATAACCGTTGTTACTGTTGCTTTACCTTATCTCTGAGAGGTCCACTGATAAAGAAACCAGAACATAGGCACTCACAGCCCCACGAAGAAAACACAATTTTCCCTTCAAGAACAATTTTCAAGCATACTGCCTCATGCTTGCTAACACCCTGCAACATTATCTCGATCATCCTCCAATCTTTGATGTAACTGTCATGTCTTCTCATATCTGATAATAAACCATTCCTGCAAATAGATTTGTCTATTGTTGGAATGGCAAATTCCAACATAGATTTACACTAGTGACACTAGTTTGCCAAGCTAAATGTCACAACAAATAAATTAATTCTTTCAACCAGATTTACATTACTCACATGACCACTCTTAAAACAATATACAACATGAAATCATGGCAACACTTTTGATCTGCATCAAACATTTTACCCACGCTGCTTTCATTTCCACGCAGCAACTCTTGTTGACTAATGCAGAGTAATTGAACTGCTAACACGCTTACTCAGCCAATCATCAAAGTCAGACTTCCCAGGAGCAGAAATCCGCCACTTTCTCGTCCGTTGCCCAAACCATGAAATCCTCCACATCTGTCTTATTGAAATCGCGCAACGTGACACCTGGTTGGAATGCTGGGGTCTGATGCAGCGCCCTGAGACCAGAGGTTTGATCTAGTAGCAAAAAGCCCTAGCGTAGCACCTGTATTTTCACAAACTGATTCCCACGTACCATTGTTGACGAGGTTTGCAATGCCACAACCCTGCAACCCAGTCCTCGAACCTTCATCTGCTGCAGGACGAGAGAAAGAAGGCACAGTAACATTATCTGCTGTTGCAGCACAGGATATCTTCTCATCGAATCCTCCCGATTTGCGAGGCGAGAAGGGCCATATATTGAGCCACTTTCCCATCTCTTGGTACCCATAACATCAGGCTTGGAAACTGATGGCTGTAGCAGTGTAGAGCAGGAAGAAGCAGGCCTTGGTGGCTGCATTTCCAGATGAAGATCTTCTGCATCATGTTGCCTCGCTCCCCTATCCTCCTTTGCCTCAAATTTGAGCATCTTAGAACTGCGTGTGTTTTCTACAGCATCAACCATATGAAGCTGGTGATCTCCACCATTCAATTATGGGCCCACCCTCTTCTTCTCTACTGGCTCGCTATCAATGTCTGGCCTGTGAAAGGCACTCTTGTTGCCATGTGTCTGAAGCATTCTAGACTTATGCAGTGACAGCCTTTCTGATTCTCGGCTCGAACAGCCGGGATCTGCCGAACAGAGAGGGCTGGAAAACTGGGCCGGCGTAGAGCAAACCTTGCCCTTGGTGCAATCATTGAGGGCTGAGGACGATTTCACCAATGCCTTGCCATTAATCTCTGTTTGGGCGCCATAGCTCTACCTGGCGCACCATAGATCTTGGCCTCTCGTCTGTCTGATGGGCTCATTCCCAAGATGCTCGAACCTCCAAGCAGAAAAAATTCAATTCAAGGTTGGAATCTTTCCTTGCAATCCCGAAGAATCCAAATATAAGAGCTAAGTGAACTATTCAAAAATCATGAGAAATTAGTCAGTTATGACTACCTCTCATGGAAATGGTCATATGTGAATGACTTACCTAACGCAGTTGAATCCCAAAAATGATATCTAATATAA